>WSYH01003459.1:41759-58305 GCA_036426205.1 Ascaphus truei
GGCAGCTGCCATTCCGATGCATAAAGAATGCCACGATGCACACCTGTGTACCTAATGTACGTCTGACTCATGTGGCACTACCTCAGCTAGGCTCATTCCTCTGTGTATGATTGTCCACCTTCTTCCAGTCTGTGCTCTGTGGTAAGTGTCCTGGTTACTGGCTAGAGTACTCTGGATTCTTCCATCAGTATAGTGCGTCTACCTATGGTTGGCCACCTAGCGCAGACCCTCTCCAGCATTCCTGGACCCAAGTACAGGCTATTCCTCAGGCATCCTACCACTAGCCGCCTCAAGGTGACTAGGACAGTATAGCCCTGTCTCCAGACCCACTTAACTCCACTCAGGATCCTAGGTTGCCCTGCGCGCTGACAAATCCATCAGTCTCCTGCTACCCCTAGGCTCCATCCCATCCACAGCACTGACTGGCAGCATACACTCTCCCTGTTTCCTAGTGTGCCTAGCAAAGCCTGCCTGTTGATAGGCATCTCAGCAGCGCCTCCATTTATGTACGTTTCTCTGCCCCCACCCAATCTCACATTGGCCCCTGTGGTCTAACCGGCCCCCTACATGTCTGTATGTTGTGGTGCACCTGCTGGCTTCAGGACTCCTGAGTCTTCCGCTGGATTGTAGGGGGATATCAGCATGACCAGGCATCTGAGGTAGTGTGATCTAGTCTTACTCACATACGATGCAGCGCCTCCACCCATCAGGATCTCTGCGGCTGCAGGGAGAAGTGTCTATGGGGATCTCCTTCTGGTGCCTCCTTCTGTGTAATAACTTCACTCTCACACAGCAAGGGTCTTGTGAAACTGGGCATCTTTATTGCACGTTCGGGCAGACTGACCTCATAGCGGTCGTTCTAGCTGCTCATGTTGATGTACTGATCCCCTCTCAGAAGTTCCTTCTCTCTCAATAGAGTGGGATCACCACTCCCCTAAGGGAGATCCCCTCTGTGTCAGATCCCTGAACACAGTGTAGACGTATGCTATCAAGTGTATCTGCAGCCTAACGCTGCGACATCCTTCAACTCAAACACTCCCAGGACTTCACCTTGCACAGAACCTGAACTCCTAACTTTTAGGCAGTTCTGTGACTTATATAGACTCAGAAACAGCCACACCTCTTGTGTCACTAACAGTGACACAGAGCATGTTACCACTCCCCTTGCGTACATATGACACCTCACCAGGGTGGAGGGCAAACCTCCATGATTGTTGCTGGCAACCTGCATACTTACCAGGCTTTACTGCCAGCATGGAGGCAAGACTTTATACCATTTTTATACATGGCTAAACATACCCTACACCGTTATTCATGTACTGTGTAATCATTATAACCTCACGTTATTCATCTCTGTTGTAATCATTATAACCTACCCCCTGTTATTCTGTACGTGTAATCATTATACACTTCCCCCTGTTAGTATGTACTGTTTATCATTATACCCTACCCCCTGTTATTCATGTACGTGTAATCATTATAACCTACCCCCTGTTACACATGTCGTGTAATCATTATACCCAACCCCCTTTTATTCATGTACTGTGCAATCATTATACCCTACCCCCTGTTATTCATGTACTGTGTAATCATTATACCTACCCCCTGTTATACATGTACTGTGTAATAATTATACCCTACCCCCTGTTTTCATGTACTGTGTAATCATTATACCTACAAATGTTATTCATGTACTGTGTAATCATTATACCCTACCCCCTGTTATTCATGTACTGTGTAATCATTATACCCTACTTTCTGTATTCATGTACAGTGAATATTATATACCCTACCCCCTGTTATAAATGTACCGTGTATCATTATTACAACACCCTTTTATTCATGTACGTGCAAGTCATTATACCATACCCCCTGTTTTCATTACTGTGTAATCATTATACCTCTCCTGTGACGGGAAGGAGCTTTGTGACAGCTGTAATTTACACACAAATATTATAAAGATATATATATTTTAACTGGGTCTGAACTGGAACGAGACTAATATGATAAAAATATAATTATTCTTGATAAAGTGAACACATCAGATATACAAAATAACAGGCAAAACTATAGACACTTACTTAAAATGGAATGATGAAGCAGTCATATCTGGACTGGCAGTTTCATAAGCACTTCCATAGTCATCAAGACACCAAAGACATGAAAGACCTCTGGCATGAAGAATTGCTAGCATTTCTCTCACAATCAAGATGGTATGAACAGACAAAGGATTAAGGGTTGACCACAGATTATATACCTTTGTGGCCCATCCTTAACCTAAGTAACAGGTGATTGGTTTTCACTTACCTCCAGCCACTAACTACATGGGAACACATTTTGACACATGCCCCCCTGCTAGTTGGTACATGCGCATAGAGCTCTGAGGTCTCATTTCTATAACCCCTTCTCTACATCAGGAATGCCAGCTAGTCTACCCGTTTGGGTTTCCTGGCAGGATTTGCTTTGTGTGAGTGTGAAATGGATCACTTGAAGACTGCTCTGGTTTGAGATTTTATCCTGTTTCGTCACGTGATTGGTGAATTCTCGGCTCCTCCTCTTGCTCTACTGCTAATTTCGACCGGACGCTCAGGCCTCTTTTCCCTTCCCCGCACTCCCTTACCGTTCTTCCTTCTCTCTTCTCCCGTGTTTCCTTTGTTATGCTATCATTTTTTTTCCTTTCATCCTTCTCCCTAAGCCCCCCATGTCCGTTTTCCATGTATCTGTTCCCTCTTCCTGTCGTATTTGCACCCCCTTTTCTCTGTCTGATCACATCTCTTCCTTTTTTCTTCCTCTTTTTCATTCTTTTTTCCCCACTTTCCTTCGATTTTTCTGTTCGGGCTTTTTTCGTCCAGGGGGGTTTTTTCTTGTTTATCTTCGGTCTCATCCTCTCCTTTCTTTTAATCACTTTACCTTAACCTCCGCCGCGGGTCGCATCCTCCTTCCTCCTTGCAATTGTTTAAGCGTCTCCTCCTCCCGTACGCACCTACCTTTCCTTACTTGCTCTATGCCACCTTTCTCCTCTTGTGTCTGCCCTTTGTCCCTTCACTTTTTTCTAATCTCCGCACTCATGCAAACCGTGGAGTGACAAAACCTTGAAACATACTTATAGTCCTAGACATGGGCGCCTTTCTGGCCATATGCTACCCTGGATGCAAAGGCATTTCATCTGGGGTTTACCCAACCTTGAAACACAGTATGATAGATAAAAACATGAACATATTAAAATACCGATTCAGTTAGGTCAAGCAGCGTCCAAACTTCCTGTCTCAATGCCGGAAACTGGGGACACCCCTATGTCCATTTGAGACCTGCTTACGACCTTCGGAACCGGAGATACACAAATACACTGAAAAGTTTCACATTTTAATACAAAAATCTCTGTTGTAAATTAAATCACGTTTTTTCACTAAATCACCATTGAAAACAAAGGGCTTCCGCCATTAGACTTTCAATGGCAAGCACCGCCGTTGGCGGCTATGAATCCCCGCCATAGACTTTCAAAACGGGGTTGAAGTCAAGGGGTTTTTCCGCCGTAGCGCGTCAATGGGGTTTGGCCGTCTATGGGAAAAGTCCCGACAACTTAAAAGGGGGCCTATACTCCGTCGGGCTCCGGCATCGCTGCAGAACCATCCTTGACCCTCTTGGACCAACCCGACGGAGTATGGACCCCCTTGAAAGTTCGGGACTTTTCCCATAGACGCCAAACCCCATTGACCGGCTACGGCGGAAAAACCCCATTGACTTCAACCCCGTTGAAAGTCTATGGCGGGGATTCCCATAGCCGCCAACGGCGGTGGTTTGCCATTGAAAGTCTATGGCGGCGAAGCCCGTTGTTTTCAATGGGGATTTAGTGAAAAAACGTGATTTAATTTACAACAGAGATTTTTGTATTAAAATGTGAAACGGTTTTAAGTGTATTTGTGTATCTCCGGTTCCGAAGGTCGTAGCAGGTCTCAAATTGGACCATAGGGTGTCCCAGTTCCGGCATTGAGAACAGGGAAGTTTGGACCTGCTGGACCTAACGGAATCGGATATTTTAATATGTTCATGTTTTATCTATCATACTGTGTTTCAAGGTATGGGTAAACCCCAGAGGAAATTCCTTTGCATACCAGGGTAGCATATGGCCAGAAAGGCGACCCAATGTCTAGGACTTAAGTATGTTTCAAAGGATTTTGTCACCTCCACTGTTTGCATGAGGGCGGAGATTACTCAAACCAGAGCAGTCTTCAAGTGATCCATTTCACACCTCACAACAAAGCAAATCCTGCCAGAAACCCAAACGGGTAGACTAGCTGGCATTCCTGATGTAGAGAAGGGGTTATAGAAATGAGACCTCAGAGCTCTACTGCGCATGTACCAACTAGCAGGGGGGCATGTGTCAAAATGTGTTCCCATGTTAGTTAGTGGCTGGAGGTAATTGAAAACCAATCACCTGTACTTAAGGTTAAGGATAGGGCCACAAAAGGTATATAATCTGTGGTCAACCCTTTATCCTTTGTCTGTTCTATACCATCTTGATTGCTGAGAGAAATGCTATGCAATGTCTTCATGCCAGAGGTCTTTCATGTCTTTGGTGTCTTGATGACTATGGAAAGTGCTGTATGAACTGCCAGTCCAGATATGACTGCTTCATCATTTCCATTTTAAGTAAGTGTCTATATTTTGCCTGTTATTTGTATATCTGATGTGTTCACCTTTATCAAGGAATAAATTATATTTTATCATATTTAAGTCTCGTTCCAGTTCAGACCCAGTTATAAATATATATTATCTTTTATATATATTTGTGTGTAAATTACAGCCTGTCACAAAGCTCCCGTCACAGGTAGGTATAATGATTACACAGTACATGAAAAACAGGGGGTAGGGTATAATGATTGCACAGTACATGAATAAAAGGGGGTTGGGTATAATGAGTACAGGTACATGTTATACAGGGGGTAGGGTAATATAAGACAAACGGTACATGAAGTAACAGAAAGTAGGGTATAATGATTACACAGTACATGATAACAGGGGTAGGATTAATGATTACAGTACATGAATACATGTGGTATAATGATTCACAGTACATGAAAACAGGGGTAGGGTATAATTATACACATACAGTATAACAGGGGGTAGGTATAATTATTACCACAGTACATGAATAACAGGGGGTAGGGTATAATGATTGCACAGTACATGAATAAAAGGGGGTTGGGTATAATGATTACACGGTACATGTGTAACAGGGGGTAGGTTATAATGATTACACAGTACATGAATAACAGGGGGTAGGGTATAATGATTAAACAGTACATTACTAACAGGGGGAAGTGTATAATGATTACACAGTACATGAATAACAGGGGGTAGGTTATAATGATTACACAGCAGATGAATAACGGGTAGGTTATAATGATTACACAGTACATGAATAACGGTGTAGGGTATGTAGCCATGTATAAAAATGGTATACAGTTCTTCCTCATGCTGGCAGTAAAGCCTGGTAAGTATGCAGGGTTGCCAGCAACAATCATGGAGGTTTGCCCTCACACCCTGGTGAGGTGTCATATGTACGCAAGGGGAGTGGTAACATGCTCTGTGTCCACTGTTAGTGACACAAGAGGTGTGGCTGTTTTCTGAGTCTATATAAGTCACAGAACTGCCTAAAGTTAGGAGTTCAAGGTTCTGTGCAAGGTTGAAGTCCTGGAGTGTTTGAGTTGAAGGAGGTCTGCAGCAGTTAGGCTGTCAGATACACTTGATAGCATACGCTACACTGTGTTCAGGGATCTGACACAGAGGGTGATCTCCCTTAGGGGAGGGGTGATCCCACTCTATTGAGAGAGAAGGAACTTCTGAGAGGGATGCAGTACATCAACATGAGCAGCTAGAACGACCGCTATGAGGGTCAGTCTGCCCGAACGTGCAATAAAGATGCCCAGTTTCACAAGACCCTTGCTGTGTGAGAGTGAAGTTATTACACAGAAGGAGGCACCCAGAAGGAGATCCCCATCAGACACTTCTCCCTGCAGCCGCAGAGATCCTGATGGGGTGGAGGCGCTGCATCGTATGTGAGTAAGACTCAGATCACACTACCTCAGATGCCTGTCATGCTGATATCCCCACTACAATCCAGCGGAAGACTCAGGAGTCCTGTAAGCCAGCAGGTGCACCACAACATACAGACATGTAATGGGGGCCGGTTAGACCACAGGGGCCAATGTGAGATTGGGTGGGGGCCGAGAAACCGTTACATAAATGGAGGCGCTGCTGAGATGCCTATCAACAGGACAGGCTTTTGCTAGGCACACTAGGAAACAGGGAGAGTGTATGCTGCCAGTCAGTGCTGTGGATGGGATGGAGCCTAGGGGTAGTCAGGAGACTGATGGATTTGTCAGCGCGCAGGGACAACCTAGGATCCTGAGTGGAGTTAAGTGGGTCTGGAGACAGGGCTATAGCTGTCCTAGTCACCTTGAGGCGGCTAGTGGTAGGATGCCTGAAGGAATAGCCTGTTAACTTGGTCAGGAATTCTGGAGAGGGTCTGCGCTAGGTTGGCCAACAGTAGGTAGACGCACTAGTACTGCATGGAAGAAGCCAGAGTACTCTAGCCAGTAACCAGGACACTTACCACAGAGCACAGACTGGAAGAAGGTGGACACATCATACACAGAGAGAATGAGCCTAGCCTGAGGTAGTGCAACATGAGTCAGACGTACATTAGGTACACAAGGTGGTGCATCGTGGCATTCTTTATTGCATCGGAATGGCAGCTGCCCCGCAGAGAGGAGTGTCATGTGCGATACTAGAAATTACAGTGTGAAGATGGCGACCGCAAGTAGAGAAGCTCCACGCGGTGCGGAGAGTCCAAGATGGTGGACCGCATCTGATGGAGGGAGAACACGTGGTGTGTCTACCATGGAGGAGCGGGTGACCGAAGTGACTTTGGCGGGCATGCTAGGGAGTGACGCCAAGGCTGTGGCCGCACCGTTTTGGTCCTGCCTAGGATCGCAGGGTGCTACTCTGGAGGACAGTGTTGAGGACATTGTTGCTATGGGCGGAGAATCTGATTGCCAGACGGTGATCCCTATACAAAGATCTACCTCAATTGCAATCGTGAGTGGCCGTGCCAACCAAGATGGCGCCTCCCGCTTCCCTGGGAGACCGCGTGGGCCGAGTGCAGAGAATGCTGAAAATGCAAGGATTGCACGAAGTTGGCCGGGATTGGCGCCAAGTACAGAACCCCACACTGTTGGGGGTAGTGGCGCGAAAGCTGTGGCCGCGCCCTCATGGACAGTAACAAGCTCAGAGCCAGTGCTGGGTCACCCAGTGAATCTGTGGGACCCTCCCCTAATATCTACCAGGGGGAGTGGTTTCCAATTGTGCCAAATGAGAGTGGAGCTGGTTGAGGGAGGAGTTAACAAACCGACCCCTGCCATTTAGTTGCGAGGAGCTGGTGAACAGGCAAGACCATTACAGAAAGTGTCCCCTGTAATCAGCACTGCCAGCGGAAAGGAGAAAGAGATGGACATCTCAGCTCACCCCTACTCGTTGACAGGAGGCTTCCTGGTGATCAAGGCGGGTGACACCGAAACAATAAGGTGTCTATGTATGCAGTGCCGATTGCCGGGTGGAGTAGCCAGCACAACGTCTAGGTGCCCCCAATGTGGCATCCACTATTTATGGGCCGTGCCGCCCTTTGTGCCGGGGAACACCGTGGAGGCGGGAGCAGAAACAGCCATGCTGACGGTTGAAGCCTCGTACGCGGTCCAGAAGGAACCTGTTGATCCCAGAGAATCGGGATCGCTCCTGATGATAAAGACGGAGCCTAAAGAGACAGGGGCCTGCAACCGCGGTGAGAACCTGGAACCTCACAGTCGGTCCCCTATGGGAGTGCCACTCCCCGAGTCGGAGTCCGCATCTTCGGACGAGGAGTAAGCGAGCCCGACATCGGTGGTGATGCGCCTACCGGCAGACCACTACAGCGGTGCTGCAAAAGAACCAGCACTTACCTGTGTCGCAGCGGAGCGGAGTCTCGAGGTGCTGAGATCGCCTGTGTGGAGACAACCGGAGCGGAGGAGTTCCACGGCCGTGGTGACTTCCAATGCGGGCAGCGGAGAAGACCCCATCCCAAGCCGACAGAGCGGTGAGACACATCCTTACCCTCCACAGGCGCCGGTGATGGTGACGGTGAAAGAAGGCCTAGCCCAGGCCCAAGCGGAGCAGAGAGCAGAACCTTCACTTCCAGCGGAGGATGTCATTGTGGAGGAAGAGGTTCCGGTGGGGAGCCCAACCCAAGATGGCGGCGATGAGTCCCGCGAGATCGATGACGTCACATCCGGCGGACACTGCAGAACCGGATGGAAGATGACCGCGACCTCGCGATCGCTGTGCAGTGATCGACCAACACGAGCAGCCAAGAGCAAAAGCTGGCAGGCCCTGCGGAAGCCTGGGAACCAGGTGACAGGGGATCCGGAATGTCGACCTGATGGTACCGGTTCATGTAGCAAGGAGCTGCGGGTCGTTGTGCCGCATCGGCCCATGGCCTTCCCCTATGCCCAACCCCTGGCCTTAGTTAAAACCCCTGCCCCTGTCACCTATTCATCTAGGTCCCAGTCGAGCCAAGGGTTATCTGGGGAGTCACGGGGCACATCTGATGAACGGACTGGGGAAAACCTGGACTGGGGCGATTGCTTTACCTCCGATGATGGATCGGAGAGGGAAATGTATATGAGAAAGGTGTCGTCATGTACTAGTGAGAATAACAGTATGGTGAATGTAGAAAGTAGGCCTAAATGCTTAGGGTCTAATTCTAGGTCTACCGGCACTACAGGAATATCTTCAGGGGGAGAGCCAGAAGACAGTGAGGACACGGTAGTGGTGGCAGAGAGAGTCAGAGAGAGAGAAACCAGGTGGTGGGCATCCAAGTTTGAGGGGTATGAGGCCTGGCTTAACCCGTACGTGGTTCATACTGAGGAGGGATGGAGTAGTGGACTACTGGTGGGCAGTAGGAGAATTTTCTGAGGAGGAGCGCTTAGAGGAGCTCCGATTGCGGTGGCATGACATACACACAGGGGTAGTTAATCCCTGATGGTCAGCTATATTTAGAGACCTAGTTGAACCGGATGAGCCACTGTCATGGGTGCTGCCAGGCAGGGCAGGCAACAAAAAGCTGATTCGCACCAGTAGGGCTGAAAGAGCCATTGTCACCAAATATAAGAAGTCCCATGGTTTAGAATACCCTTACATGCCAGAACCCTTAATGCAGGAGATTGAGGATGGTAGAGATGCGTGGCTAAGGGAGACCATAGAAGATTACATAATGAGCAAGTCAGGTGGGTATGCTGGGTTTAAAATGGAGGAGAGAATCTCACAACTGATGAGGGTGTGGAGTGTTGGGCGCAACATTTATATGCACCGGATAGAATACAGGCCAGAGAGTGGGCCGCCTAGATCATACAGCGTGACTGTAAAGGACATAAATGGTCAGGAGATACAGAAGCCAGACCCTAAGCACTATTATTAGTGTAGTGTATATGGATTCTAATTAGGAGCAGTGTAGTCTGCAGGGCAGCGTGCACTGTGTACAATTATGGTTACGGTATGAGGAAATGATTTGTTGTGTAATAATGTATTTTTATAATATGTTGTTCTATTATGTGTTGCAGTGCTACCTGGAAGAAGGGTCCACAAAATGAGATCCCAGCCGGGACATTGGGTTTCACCAGGGGGAGTGTAGACGGACGTTCACAGAGGTACACAATTGGAGACTTTATAAGGTGAAATTATAACGAGGCTTTATTGTGCCTTTCTTAACATTAGGAAACCATCCAAACAAGGGGAAACAAAGCTTCTATTCACTTGGGAGTGGGTTCTAGTGAAATACCATGCAATTCACAACTCCCTTAGTTAAGATGTTCTCCCAGGCCCCAAACACATAGCATGAAATGAACAGATATAAAAAGTCTTGTAATAAAGTCTTATCTGTTCCTTGTAGTTTGGAGGGAAATCTTCTCGTGTTCCTGGCCGGCGCCCTTCCCTCAGGGTGTGTCAGCATTCAGGTTTAGAAGTTTTCCCTGTGTCTTGAAAGCAGCTATGCTGTGTCTTCTGGCAGAGCCAACCAGGTTGTTAGAGTAAGAGACAATCTCTCTCTCTCCTCCAAAGTTCAGCTCAGGTATGAAGAGGAGACCCCACTTCCGGTCTCACAGTCAGGCTTTTGTAAGCAATCTAATCACAGGCAGGTGGTGTTTATTATTTGACTACCGACAGTTACCCACCACACTGCTAGATTAAAGGCACATTACTTGAACAGGGATTATCCCCTGTTACATACCTCCCCTCCCCTGTTTGTGGAAGATCGGGCTTGCCACGGCCAAAGCCCATCTTCCACTCTCATTCTAGATATCTCTGTGACTTGAATGAGAGTGGATGGAGGAAGAAACCCCAGTCCTGCTGGGATTGGAGCCCTTTCTCCAGTTTATTCGGTGTCTCCTCCGTGAAGTGCTTGAGATCAGCACCCCTCAGTCGCCTCGAGGAGGAATTTTTCCAAGTTATAGTCTTTTTCTAAGAGCGCGGTCATGAGATTTCCCTCGCGTCGGGTGTCGTCTTATTGTAGCATACTGTATGGCAGCAGTTGCAGAGCATTTAAAACAGCCCTTTGAGTTTTCCGCTCTTGAAGCTGTCCTCTGCCCTTTTCCCACTCAATGGGGTTGCTAGTTCAGCCCCTTTGAGATTAAGTTGCAATTCCACACACACTTCCAGAGAATATCCCATCTTTCAGCTTCCCAGCTAAGGATTCTTCTAGTTTTTAATTCGCACGTGTACCTTCTTTTGTTGCCTGTTGGGTGGTGAGGTTTTGCTATGCTTGTTTAGGTGGTTCAAATTTTGCAACCTTGTCTTTTAATGAGGCGTGTATTCCCAACTCTCACTGTACCTTTGTCTTCATGGGTTTTTGGAGGCTGTGGATAACTGACGCTATAGTCAGGTCAATACTTGTCCTTGTAGGACTGTAATCTCATCCGCGAGAGATCCCTGTTTTTGAGTGCGTCTTGCAAGTCTCTTCTCGCGGGGAATTATCTGCATGCTTTGCTTTCTCTGAGCTTGCTTCCCACATTTTTATTGCATTGTGAAGCACTATGAAACTTCTTTGCTTGGGCCACAGTTACTTGTTTAGTTTCTGGACGCTTCTTGTGCCCCTTTTGTTCCGCGTCACCGGGTTCTAAGCTGGCTTTTAGCGTTGCTTTGGTGATGCTCAGGGTAGCCTTCAGTTTCTCATGCTGCTTTGCGGGGAAATACTGGTCATCAGACGTTTCTGCAGCACTTGAATTTCTTTAACAGCCTGCAGATTGTCATCCTGCAGAGTTCGCAGCTTCTCTCTCCTCGCCTCTCTCGAGGTGCGTACGCAGACCTTGCAGTTGGTTCTGCGATTCGGTGCTTGCTTCAAACTCTCACCTTCCAAAAGACTATTTTATATTTCTTTAAGCTCGTGCAGCTTTTCATTTTTTTCCTTGACGTCGTTTGTCAAATTAAAATTTTCTTCTTTGAGTTTTACGTTTTTTCTTTGTAATCTTAAATGTTCTCCTTTTTCAGTCTCTGTACTATTCAGGGCCTCTTTGCAGTCCTCCTTCCATTTACGCACATCTGCTTTGAGACTGACAGTCTCCTGGCGTGAGACATCCTTCTCTAGGTTGAGGGTCTGAAGCTCCTTCTGGGAGACTTGGAGATTTGTATTAAGATTGGCAATAGTTTCTTTAGCAATGTCCAGCTCCTCAGTGAGACTGTGTAGTTCATTTCTGGAAACTTCCAGGTCTGTGCGGCAGCTATTGGTCTCATGATGTGAGGCATACAGTGCTCTGCGGAGTGTCTGAACCTCTTTCTGAGATATGTCCACCTCTATCCGGACACTGTTGACCTCCTGTTGTGAGGCATTCAGCTCTATGCGAAGAGTGTGAACCTCTTGCTGGAAGACTGTCATCTGCTTCAGTGCCTCCTCATACTTCCGCTTTAGCGTAGCCAACATTTTATCAGATTGACTCTGCTTTTCATCCATGGCGGAAATGGTAGCATTTGCAGTATCTAGCTCAGTTTTGAGATCGTCCAATTCTGTCCTGGCTAAAGAGTAAATTGTGAGCACATCTTTTTGTAGCTTCACGTTATTTTTCTGTAGCTCTGTGTAACCATCTTCCTTTTGTTTCAATTGTTCACGGAGCATATCACAGTCATGCCTGGCATTTTTCAGGGCATCTTCAGGGTTGGTCAAGGGATCGTCACTCACTGGTTCCGGCTCCGCTTCCCTGGGATGGTTGGTTGAGGGTTCCTCACTGTTGGTACCGGACAGACACTTCTTTGGGGTACACGACATCTGCCTTGGGCCCTCTGGATATTCGGTTAACCACAAGACGAATTCTCAATTTTCTCTAGGCTGCAGGGCACCTTGGTCCCCCTTTTCCTCCACAGGATCTGCGGACGTGTCTGTTCCTTCCACGGTAAGTGAAGAACCACTTTTCTTTTTCCGCTTTTTTGTTTTGGATGACTCCGTCCCATCAGGAATACTGGGGTCTCCTTCTTTATTTGATACTTTAGCAGCTTCATTATATACGCCAGGCTTTTCTTGCAGTTGCTTTAGCTGAAAGAAATATTGAGTGATCTACTGCTCCCGCTCTTTCTCTTGTCGACCATATTCGTCATCATAGAGGGTGGTCTTTTCTGTTCGTGCCGAGTTCAGGCACCCCCACCATTCTTGGGATGTTTTGTGGATGTGACTCGATTCGGGTTCCCCGTAAGAGATGTCTTCCTCTTTATTGGACTGGAAGGGCCACTCTTCCGTGGGGTAGGGTTCATTACAGGAACACTGCATCTTGTCCTCAATTTTTAGGCTATCAGGTGTAATTTTCTTCCTGACCTCAGGAGGTGCTATTGCAGCTGTTGCCACTGTATTTGCTAGAACCCCCATTTGTGGTAGTCCTACAGATGGACATATTTTGCGTGTAGAGGTCGTAGCTCTCACAGGCATCTCTGTAGAATTTTTCTTTCTTGGATAAGTTTTACAATATCAGCAGTACTGTGCATGCATTTTCTCTTATCAGGTATACAAGATGTGCAGTTGCTAAGTAAAAACGTCTATTTGCTTTACACCATTTACTTGCTAGGTCAAAACCCTCCGCTTCAGCAACAGAATTTGGTTTTCTGCCTGAGTTCAGTAATTTTCAGTCTCATCTTTGGGTATTATGGCATTCACACTTCACATTTTGGGTGTCTGTTTTGCTCCCAAGATATATATAGGCAGACTTTTTTACTTGCAGAAAAAAAAACATTCTTTGCAGTGGACTATTTCTTTCATTCCCGGCAGGGTGACTCAACACTCAGAATTTGGCTTTGAACTACCTTTACACAGTTCAGCAATCCCTTTTTCCCCTATAGGGCAATTTTACACACAGCATTTGTTTGCTAAAAATTCCCCTGCTTCAGCACAGTCTTGTATCAATTTTCACACTTTTCTGCATATACTCCATTCACAGCTGGTAGCCCTATGCGGTGTGGCAACGTTTATTTGCAAAATCAGTACCACTCGTGGGTCACCATCTGTATTCGCTGCTTCAGCGAAACTTTTGAAAACAACAAACACCTATCCCTCTTTAAGGGCTGACTCACTTCTTGAACCCTGACTATGGCTGGAAGGCAAACCCCCTATGACCATATTACACTTTGTGATAGGCAAATAAGGCAAATAAGGTTTAGCTGCTTCAGCAGTCTCTCTCCTCTTGGGATTGGGGAAAAGAGTCAGTGCAGTGTTAGTTTCAGTGGTGTGTATCACTTTAACTCTGGTCTCTGCTGCATGAGATTTTTTTTTTCTTTCAAAGTTGCTCAGACTGTTTGTAGGCAAAAAGCATTAAAAAAAATTCACATAAAAAATCTCCGGTCCTTTTTAACTTCAAAGACACCTCTCATCCCACTTCTGACACCATATGTAGACGGACGTTCACAGAGGTACTAGCCTCCCCCCTGTTTGTGGGAATGCTCGGCTTGCCACGGCCAAAGCCCATCTTCCACTCTCATTCTAGATATCTCTGTGACTTGTTGAAGATGGATGGAGGAAGAGAACCCGCAGTCCTTTCTGGGATTGGAGACCCTTTCTCACTTTATTTGGCTCTCCTCCTGAAGGTGCTTGAGATCAGCCCCCTCAGTCGCTCGAGGAGGAATTTTTTCAAAGTATAGTCTTTTTTCTAAGAGCGCGGTCTGGATTTCCCTCGCGTCGGGTGCTCGTCTCATTGTAGGCATACTGTATGGCAGCGTTTGCAGAGCATTTTAAAACGCCCTTTGAGTTTTCCGTCTCTGAAGCTGTCCTCTGCCCTTTTTCCCACTCAATGTGGCTTGCTCAGTTCAGCCCTCTGAAGTAAGATTTGCAATTCACACACACTTTTCCAGAGAATATCCCATTCTTTTCAGCTTCATCAGCTAAGGATTCTTCTAGTTTTAAATTCACACGTGTACCTTCTTTTGTTGCCTGTTTGGGTGGCTGAGGTTTTGCTAGTTGCTTGTTATTAGGTGGTTCAAATTTTGCAACCTTGTCTTTTAGATGAGCGGTATTCCCACTCTCACTGTACCTTTGTCTTCATGGGTTTTGAGGCTGTGGGATACTGACGCTTAGTCGGTCAATACTGTCCTGAGGACTGTAATCTCTCCGCGAGAGATCCCTGTTTTTTGATGCGTCTTGCAAGTCTCTTCTCGGGGAATTTATCTGCATGCTTTGCTTTCTCTGATCTTGCCTCTCCACTTTTTTATTGCATTGTGAGCACTATGACCTCTTTGCTTGGCCACAGTATCTTGTTTCATTTCTGGACCTTCTTGTGCTCGCTTTGTGCCGCGCAGCCGGGTTCGAAGCTGGCTTTTAGCGTTGCTTTGGTGTTTCAGGGTAGCCTTCGTTTCTCATGCTGCTTTGCGGGGGAAGGAAATACTGGGTCATATCAGAGTTTCTTGCAAGCAACTTGAATTTCTTTAATAGCCGAGCCGCAAGATTGTCATTCCTGACGAGTTCGCAAGACTCCTAACTCCTCATGCCTCTCGAGTTGCGTAACCAGACCTTTCTATGGGCTTTCTCCGAGATCAGGTGCTGCGCTTCAAACGTATACCTTCCAAAAGACTTTTTATTTCTTTAAGCTCGTGCAAGCTTTTCATTTTTTTCTTGACGTGTTTGTCATTACAAGTGTTTCTCTTTCCTTTGGACGGACGTTCACAGAGGTACACAATTGGAGACTTTATAAGGTGAAATTATAACGAGGCTTTATTGTGCCTTTTCCTTAACATTAGGAAACCATCCAAACAAGGGGAAACAAAGCTTCTATTCACTTGGGAGTGGTTCTAGTGAAATACCATGCAATTCACAACTCCCTTAGTTAAGCATGTCTCCCAGCCCCAAACACATAGCATGAAATGAACAGATATAAAAAGTCTTGTAATAAAAGTCTTATCTGTTCCTTGTAGTTTGGAGGGAAAATCTTCTCTGTTCCTGGTTCGGCTCCCTTCCCTCAGGGTGTGTCAGCATTCAGGTTTAGAAGTTTTCCCTGTGTCTTGAAAGCAGCTATGCTGTGTCTTCTGGCAGAGCTCAAGCCAGGTTGTGAGAGTAAAGATAATCTCTGCTCTCTCTCCAAAGTTCAGCTCAGGTATGAGCTAAGGAGACCCACTTCCTGTCTCAACAGACAGGCTTTTGTAAGCAATCTAAATCAGGCAGGTGGTGTTTATTAATTGACTACCAGCAGTTAACCACCACACTGCTAGATTAAAGGCACATTACTTGGACAGGGATTACTCCCCTGTTACAGGGAGAATGTAGCCATGTATAAAAATGGTATACAGTTCTTCCTCATGCTGCCAGTAAAGCCTGGTAAGTATGCAGGGTTGCCAGCAACAATCATGGAGGTTTGCCCTCACACTCTGGTGAGGTGTCATATGTACACAAGGGGAGTGGTAACATGCTCTGTGTCCACTGTTAGGGACACAAGAGGTGTGTCTGGTTTCTGAGTCTATATAAGACACAGAACTGCCTAAAGTTAGGAGTTCAAGGTTCTGTGCAAGGTTGAAGTCCTGGAGTGTTTGAGTTGAAGGAGGTCTGCAGCAGTTAGGCTGTCAGATACACTTGATAGCATACGCTACACTGTGTTCAGGGATTTGACACAGAGGGTGATCTCCCTTAGGGGAGGGGTGATCCCACTCTATTGAGAGAGAAGGAACTTCTGAGAGGGATGCAGTACATCAACATGAGCAGCTAGAACGACCGCTATGAGGGTCAGTCTGCCCGAACGTGCAATAAAGATGCCCAGTTTCACAAGACCCTTGCTGTGTGAGAGTGAAGTTATTACACAGAAGGAGGCACCCAGAAGGAGATCCCCATCAGACACTTCTCCCTACAGCCGCAGAGATCCTGATGGGGTGGAGGCGCTGCATCGTATGTGAGTAAGACTCAGATCACTCTACCTCAGATGCCTGTCGTGCTTATATCCCCACTACAACCCAGCTGGAGACTCAGGAGTCCTGTAAGCCAGCAGGTGCACCACAACATACAGAC
>WSYH01003460.1:0-66920 GCA_036426205.1 Ascaphus truei
CCCCCCCCACCCCTGAGGCCTAACCACCCTCACCCACTACCCACAAGGGAGGCCTACCACACACACATGGGGCCAATACCCCCTCCCCCCAACACATACAGTACAATAATGTGCCAAATAACTATTATCCACATAGGGATAATACATTATTTGGCCATTATTAAACACAGTAAATACCGTAGTAAAATAAAGAATATTCTACTAACCTCATCAATAAGAAGGCTCCGTCGCCAGCATCATCCTTGGGGTCCGTTGCCAAAATAATAAATAGCCAATACATCTCAATGACATTAACATACCAATGAACCCCTTAATCACCTTATCGGGTACTAACCTCAAAGGTAATTAAGGGGTGAAGCCATCCTACAATGGCAACACCACTTATGCATAACATCCTCAATGAATTAAAAAGCAATTTCCTACACAAATCTCATGTAATTATTCAATCTGAAGCCTCAAATGCCACTTAAAACATTGCATTTACAGTGTATACATGTAGCAAAGCATGTAAACTACATGTACACGCTGCAAATCAATGTTAACAATACAATAATCCAACTAAAATAGCCTGACATCACAAGAAGTATATTATATAAGCAAATAAAGTCACCATCAATGAATTAACACACATGAATTACATCCCTAGTGGGAACTCCATCCCAACTCTGATTGGCTCTAGTAGACCATGTGACAGAGGCTTGGGGGAAGAACCGATATGACGTCATTGAAAGCCTGTCACATGGTACTAGAACCAATCAGAGTAGGGATAGACTTCCCACGGTCTGATTGGCTGCCGTACCATGTGAGGCCGGCCATGTTTCTTTTAATGACGTCATCTTAAAGGCAATTGAAGCTAAGCCATTCTGATTGGCTGTGCTTTCATTGCCTTTAAGTGACGTCATCATTTTTTTTTTATCGGCCAAAACACATGGTTTTCATGGCCCAATCAGGGCCGTGGGAACCATGACGAAAATGTGACGTCATAGGCCTTTAAAAGCCTATGTCGTCTCATTTTGAAGCCAGACGCCGAGGAGGAAGGACCTCCGGACAAGAAAGACCAGGGCGTGGCAGCAGACGGGAAGAAGACCCCGGAAGAAGATAGAAGAATACAGATGAAGATGGATTACAAGTAGAAGACCCCTGGATTGCCGTGTTTTATTATTTTAATGTTTATTATTTTATGGTTTTTTATTTTATGGGTTCCTGTTCGTGGATTGGTTCGTGAGTAAGCTTTTCAATGGGAGTCGGTGAGTGGGTCAAGTAATGGTAAGTTAACTAAAGAAATGTATTTAATGTAAATGTGTTTTTTTTTTGCTTTTTCATGTGTTTATTTTTTTTAATGCACATCATTGCTTGCCACTGTATGTATGTATGTATGTATGTCTAGAGAGATATATAAGACAGGGTAAGAAATGATAGTGTTGTAAAAGCTTGATTTGCAGTATTGTAAATGATTTTGCCTATGCTGCTATGCATAGATGTGTGTTAAATGTATTTATAATTAGAGAGTTGTAATGTTTTGGGCTTCTATGCTGTTCTGTAGGTAATGGTGAGGCTTGCTTTAGTATATTGTAATTGTTGGTGTCCTATTTTGTATGATGCTAACTTGTTCTCTGTAACGGTTGCTATAGTTAATTGTGTAATTGCTATGGATGCTATTTTAATTGTTTTGGGATGTAATTCATGTATGTTAATTGATTTATGGTGACTTTATTGGATTACATAGTATACTTCTTGTGATGTAATGCTATTTTATTAGGAATATTGTATTGTTAACATTGATTTGCAGCGTCTACATGTAGCTTATATTTTAGGCAACATGTATACAATGTAAATGCAAAGTTTTAAGTGGCATTTGAGGCTTTGGATTGACATTTGATGCTTTTGATTGAATGATTACATTAGATTTGTTTAGGAAATTGCATTTTAATTAATTGAGGATGTTATGGATCAGTGGTGTTGCCATTGCAGGATGGCTTAACCCCTTAATTACCTTTGAGGTTAGTACCCGATAAGGTGATTAAGGGGTTCATTGATATGTGAATGTCATTGAAATGTATTGGCTATTTATTATTTTGGCAACAGAACACAATGATGATGCTGGCGACGGGGCCTTCTTATTGATGAGGTTAGTAGATTTTTCTTTATTTTACTATGGTATTTAATGTGTTTAATAATGGCCAAATATGGTATTATCCCTATGTGGATAATAGTTATTTGGCACATTATTGTACTGTATGTGGTAGGGTGGGGGGAGGGGGTATTGGCCCCAACGATATGTGGTAGGACTTCCTTGTGGGTAGTGGGTGAGGGTGGTTAGGCCTCAGGGGGTGGGGAGGTAGTGGGGGAGGGTATGTGGGTGATGGTGGGTTAACCCCTTAATGACTGTAGCGGTTAATAGGCGTCTCACTGTTTACTCCTTACCCAGGGACAGCTCCGTCTCCTGGCTCCATCGTCTGGAACCACACCGGTAGATAGAACACACACCGGCACTCTCATACAGCAATTGATCCGCCTCCTGGCTCCACCATTTAGTGTCACACCGGTGGATAGAACAAGCACCGGCACTTTGCACAACGACAGCTCCGTCTCTTAGCGCCACCGCCTGGGACCACACCGGTAGACAGGATACACACCGGCACTCTCATACAGCACTGCTACATCTTCACCAGCCAGCTAAACGCTGATTACTGTCTCACAGCACCTGAACTGGCACGCTTTCCACACCCTCCGCCTCTCAGCTGTAGATGTAATTAGAGGCACTCTGAAAGAGCCTCCAGCGTGAGCGTATAGGGGGTTGAAGTGCTTAAATAATGAGAGGCTGACACAAGTTAACTTGGCAGAAAATATATTAAGAAAAAGGGTCAGAGATGCAGTGCATACATAAATAAATATAACTCCTGCTTGCCCTACACGTTTCGTCTAAAAATAGACTTCCTCAGGGGTCTATATATATATATACTGTATATTATAATAATCTTGTCATTTTTTTCCCTCCACAGTTCGATGGGGAGACGTGAGCATTTGAGATAAGTAAAAGCAGTATACCATACGTACTTAGACATAAACACGTAGAATTTGATGGCAGATAAGAAACACTTGGCCCACCTTGTCTGCCTATTTCCCTATCTGCTGTAAAACCCCACACCCTATTTGATCCTTGGATTTCTTTCATATTTAGAATATCCTTATGTCTATCCCAAGCAGGATTGAATTCCCTTACTGTATTAGCCCCTACCTCCTCTGTTGGGAGGCTATTCCATGAATCTATCTCTCTTTCTATGAAGAAGCACCTACTCACATATCCCCTTAGCTGCCACTCTGCAGCTTCAGAGCGTGACCTCTTATTCTAGCGCTTCTCTTTCTCTGATATATGGTTCCCTCCTGTACTTTGGTAAAAACCCTTTATATATTTGAAAGTCCCAATCATATCCCCCTCTCCCTTATATCCTTTAAGCCAGCGGTGCACAAACTGGGGGGCGCAACCACCAGGGGGGGTGCGAGACTGCCTGCAGGGGGGCGCGCGGTTTACAGAGCCCCCGGTCGCTTCCCGAAGGCACTTAAATTAAGTGCCGGGGGAGCTTCAGGGCCTCTGTAAACCTTTACTTACCTAGGCTCCACACGCGTCGCGATGGCAACGCGTGACATCACATTGCTATGGCAACGTGACGTCATGACGCCAGAGCCGAGGTAAGTGGGGGTGAGGAGGGGCGCAGGGATGAGGTGAACGCCGGCAGGTGGGCTTAGGGAAAAAAGTGTGCGCCCCCCTGCGCTAAGCCATTGGTGGACTATAGGTGGCACTCAAGGGCTTCATCTGTGGCCCCCCACCTCTGGCCAACCCAGAAGCCCACATCCCACTTTATCCTCAGTACAGAGGGAGCGGAGATGTTTCTGTCATGGATTGTAGCTTCTCCCCACTCCCTCAGCTGCTTAATGGAAATACACTGATAAATACTGTACTGTACTCTCTTGTACTCTTCTCCTCCCCTCACCTCTCTTCTCCCTCCCTCACCTCTCTATTCTCCCTCCCTCACCTATCTATTCTCCCCCTTCACTTCTCTATTCTCCCCCCTCACCTCTCTATTCTCCCCCCCCATACCTCTCTATTCTCCCCTCACCTCTCTTTTCTCCCTCCCTCACCTCTCTATTCTCCCTCCCTCACCTCTCTATTCTCCCTCCCTCACCTCTCTATTCTCCCCCTCACCTCTCTATTCTCCCCCTCACCTCTCTATTCTCCCCCATATATATATATATATATATATACTTAATCCGAGCCTATTGTGCTACTCAAAGCTTCCTCTAATTAAATTAAACATTATAAATGACAAGTCTACAAGATTCCCACTTGCAGCTGCACCCACCTTTACTACAACCAGTAGGAAAACTGCTCATCCTGAAGGAAACTCCTGAGTCCTATGACCATTAGTGTGGCTTAGAACAGGGGTGCGCAAACTGGGGGGGCATGCCCTCCAATGTGGGACTTGATATTTTTGAGGGGGGACGCGGCAGTTATGGAGGCCCCACGCTTCCCGGAAGGCATTTAAGTTAAATGCCGGGGGACCGTTCGAAGCCTCTGTAACTCACTTACCTTGGCTTCCAGTGATGAGTCATCAAATGATGCCACGGGGTCACGTGACGCTGCGGAATCATTTGACGCTGCAGCCAAAGTGGGGGGGGGGGGAAGCATGTAGGGAGGCAAAGGGGGGGGGGGAATATGCGCACCCCTAGCTTAGAAGGCAGAAGACTACAAACAATGATATTCTTGGTACTTGTCTTTTTCAAAGGGTTCCATTCATTCATTTTTATGGAGAATTTCAGTGTCATTTGTATTGCTTGTAACAGTGAATTTAGGACTATATTCCCTGAACTGTTATTTTAGTGAAGTACCAGGAAAACTTTTGCTCGTTCTATTTTTGTCAATGTTCCGTTAGTTACTAATGTTATTTTAATGAAACATACACACTTCGCCGAAGTCCAAGGATCAGGGAAGGAAACACAGCACTGAAAATAAAGGGAAAAATGTACAGTATTTAATAAATAGTTAAAAAACGATCCAACGTTTCGGAGTCAACTCAGGGCCCCTTCACCAGGGAGAGACACACACACGCGCGCACACACACACACACACACACACACACACACCCACACACACAAACACCACCACACACACACACACACACACACACACACACACACACACACACACACACACACACCAGGATCACCATCCAGTCCTGTGGGGTATATATATGAAGAAAGGAGAATGCATACTCGCCTGATGAAATTCAATGTAAAATTTATTTGTCGATCACAGTGAAAAAATGTGCGACGTTTTGGACCACAATGGTCCTTTGTCAAGCGCCTCAAGGAGGTCCGAAACGTCGGCCATTTTTTCTCTCTGATTGACCAGATGGTATAAATAAATTCTACATTGAAATCAATCACGTGGGTGCTGCAGTATATATTTATTTATTTACTTACTGATTTTGTATGTACAGCACCCCTGCTCAAAAAATAGTTCCTGGGGACATGTTCCTTACCTGCTGCAATTAGGGGTCATGGCTCCTTGAAGTTACTTGCCCGGAACTCAGGGGTGGGGTATTCCAGCATTGAGAGGAGACAGGAGGAGGTAGCAACAGACACAGGGTGGGCTGCATGCAGCAGCCAGGGAAATTCACAATGTGGAGGTATTTTACAGCGGAGTGGGGGTCATCAGGGAGCAATCCAAGTAATATCCTACATGTGTTTTATTTATTTTTGAAATAAATCAGTTTTGAAGTATTAGATAATACGTACTACATTTTTTTATTTTAAAATTCAACTCAATGCGATTTTAATGAGTTTTAATATACTGAATATCTTTTGATTGCTATAGCAGGCTTTTTTAGCCACCTGCACAGCAGTGCAAGATCTTTGTAATACTTCCTGTTTGTGATAATTCGTTGTCAAAATTCCCAGCGGTTTGAGCTGCAAACTGTAATAGATAATATAAGAATGCATTGTAGCTGCCGAGTTATGTCATTTCTAATTAGTTTTAATAGACTGATAATCCTTTGATTTCTATAGCAAGTTTAGCACACTTTGCCAGCAGTGTAAGATCTTGTTAAGAAATGGTGCCCCAAGGGGGCGGAGTAAGGCGTTGCACTGCGTTTCAAATGAAAAACAACTGACGGATGCTGGATCGCTAACAAAGTTACTTTATTGGAAAATCTGCAACCGGTAGACAAACAGGGATCTTGAGAAGAACTTCTGATGCGTTTTGCACATGCGTGTGCTTAGTCAAAGACCACTCATGCGCGAAACGTTAAGTAGATATTTCTACCCTGAGATTAAAGTTGATTTATGAAATGTTAGAAATCCTGATAGGTGTGAAGCTAGGAAACATTGCTTGTAGAGCAACCTCTGCCACCCATATTCTCGCTGACCATGCATTAGTATTTTACATTGTCGCGATTGTGTGACTTGCTATTAATGCATGTTTGGGTAAGTGGGTAAAGATCAGACTATATTAGTATATAAATCAAACACTAACCCTCAACTTCTGCACACTCTGTAATGAATATTTATGTTGTACTGCACATTGTGTAGTTTAAAACAATGGTTACAGACCAAGTGATTTCAAGATAAGGGATCAGCCACAGTTAAAAGCCACAGGGTCAGCCCCTTTCGACATTTGCAGATTTCTCTTGACATATTAGTGAAAGCTGTGCCCCCAAAACCTCCCACTCTCCATGGTCTTCTGGGTGTGTGAAGGGAGGTGGGTCAGACTCTGAACAGATGCCTTAGCACAACTGTGTATAATGTACAGAAGGGACTAGGTGACTGGTTGTGATGCTGCCGTCCTAACAGAAGTAATGCTCTCACTGCAATTACTCTTTCTCTAGTCACTGTGAATTATTGCAGTGATGTTGACATCCTACTACCATTGTGATTTACTTCTGCCACCCTCAGACTTTCCTGTCACCATAAAATCTACTGTTATCTGAATTACAAGTGGTACCTTGAAACCTATTGCCTCCTGAATTACTTTTGGCAAGGTGAAATCCTCCTGACCTCTGGCTGACAGGTGGAATCCTGTGTTTCTCCTACCCCTGAATTATTGGTGGTATCCAGCGATGCTACTAACCACTGAATTACTGGTGGCACAGTGATTTTCTTCTACAACCTGAATTGCTACAAACATATTGACTGTTGCTGTCATCCTGAGTTTCTACTTTCCCTTGATATGCGGATGTCACTCTAACATCGCCCTATATAACTTCTACCATCCTGAAGTTCTGCCACCTGAATTACTTGTGGCACCCTCAGACTTTGTTGCCTTTTGGATTCTGACAATTCTCATACTGCACCCTGGGACTCTCTGCTGCTCGCCAATACTTTGCTTCACCCTGAGACTCTGTTGCTCACCAATACTTGGCTGCCCCTGGAAACTCTGCTGCACCCTGAGACTCTGCTGCTCGCCAATACTTTGCTGCACCCTGAGACTCTGCTGCTCGCCAATACTTTGCTGCACCCTGAGACTTTGGCTCCCATACTTTTCTGCGCCGAGGACTTGCATGCCTCACCAATACTTTGCTGCCCCTGAGACTCTGCTGCACCTGCCTGGTACCAATATTGCGCCCCCTGTGATACCCTGCGCTCACCAAATACTTGCTGAACCCTGAGACTCTGCCGCCTCGCCAATACTTTGCTGCACCTGAGACTCTGCCGCCTCAATACTGCTGCACCCTGAGACTCTGCTGCTCACCAATACTTTGCTGCACCCTGAGACTCTGCTGCTCCAATACTTGCTTGCCTAGACTTGCACCTGAGACTCGTGCTCACCATACTTTGCTGCACCCTGAGACTTTTGCCCTAGATATTTTGCACCTGAGACTCATTTGCCCCAGGATACTTTGCTGCACCCTGAGACTCTGCGCCTCAATACTTTGCTGCACCTGAGACTTGCTGCCTCACCAATACTTTGCTGCACCTGAAGACTCTGCCGCTCACCAAATACTTGCTGCACCCTGAGACTCTGCCCGAATCCACCAATACTTTGCTGCACCCTGAGACTCTGCTGGCTCACCAAATACTTGGCTGCCATAAAACTTGCTGCACCCTGAGACTCTGCTGTCCCCAATTACTGTGTGCAACCCTGAGACTCTTGGCCCCTAGGAACTTGCTGCACACCTGGAGACTCTTTTGCCCCTAGGAACTTTGCTGCACCTGAGACTCGCCTGCAACCAAAACTCACTTGAACCGCGACCTTACCATCCCTCAATACTTTGCTGACACATTGCCAGTAATCACATATTTGCCCGCACCAAATGCCAACCCTGAACTACCACCCCAACACAATTTGGTCCCCACCAAACAAGTCACCCCAAGCAAAACACCTCCCTTCTCATCCCCTGAAAACATATGCTAGAACGCCACCAATCCCCGCCCCCTCCCCAGAATACTTTGCGGCCCTGAGACTTTGCTGATCACCAATACTTTGCTGCACCCTGAGACTCTTGTGCTCACAATACTTGCTGCACCTGAGACTCGCTGCTCACCAATACTTGCTGCCCCTAGGCGATCTGCTGTCACCAATACTTTGCTGCCACCCTGAGACTGTCTGCGCTCACCAATAACTTGCTGCACCCTGAGATCTGCCGAAGTCCCATACTTTGCTGCACCCTGGAAGACTCTGTCGGCCCTCACCAATACTTGGCTGCCCCTAAAGACTCTGCTGCACCCTGAGACTCTGCTGCTCACCAATACTTTGCTGCACCCTGAGACTCTTTTGCCCCTAGGAACTTTGCTGCACCCCTGAGACTCTTTTGCCCCTAGGAACTTTGCTGCACCCTGAGACTCTGCTGCTCACCAATACTTTGCTGCACCCTGAGACTTGCTGCTCACAATACTTTGATGCACCCTGAGACTGCTGATGCCTCACCAATACTTTGCTGCCACCTGAGACTCTGCTGCTACACAAATACTTTGGCACCCTGAGGACTCTGCTGCTCACCAATGACTTTGGCTTTGCCACCCTGAGACTCTTTTGCCCTAGGAACTTTGCTGCCACGAGACTCTGACCGACCGATCACCCCAATACTATGCTGCCACCCTGAGACTCTGCTGCTCACCAATACTTGGCTGCCCTAAAGACTCTGCTGACACCTGAGAATCTGGTGACCACAATACTTTGCTGCACCCTGGACTCTTTTGCCCTAGGAAATTTGTCACCCTGAGACTCTTGCCATAGGAACTTTGCTGCACCCTGAGACCTCTGTGCTCACCAATACTTGCTGATGCACCTGAGACTCTGCTGTCACAATACTTGCTGCACCCTGAGACTTCTGCTGCTCACCAATGACTTTGCTGCAACTCCTGAGACTCTCTGCTCAACCAAACTTTGCTGCACATAGCTTCTGCTAATGCTCACCAATACTTTGCTGCACCCTGAGACTCTGCCGCTCACCAATACTTTGCTGCACCCTGAGACTCTGCCGCTCACCAATACTTTGCTGCACCCTGAGACTCTGCTGCTCACCAATACTTGGCTGCCCCTAAAGACTCTGCTGCACCCTGAGACTCTGCTGCTCACCAATACTTTGCTGCACCCTGAGACGCTCCCTATTTGCCATAGAAGCTTTGGCTGCACCCGAGACTCTTGCCCTAAATATTTGTGCACCTGGAGACTCTGCTGCTCACCAATACTTTGCTGCACCCTGGACTCTGCTGCTCACCAAATACTTTGCTGCACCCTGAGACTCTGCTGCTCACAATACTTTGCTGCCACCCTGAGACTCTGGCCCCATACTTGCTGCACCCTGAGACTCTGCTGCTCACCAAACTTTGCTGCACCCTGAGACTCTTTTGCCCCTAGGAACTTTGCTGCACCACGAGACTCTGCTGCCACCTTGCCGTGCAGCGGTTACACTGCTGTGGGCGGATGCATGAGTCGTGTGGGCGCCTCGTTCAATTAATCCAGATGGAAGCAGCTTTTGGCGTCACTGACCCTGCACCAGTACCCGCAGCTGTCCCGGGGTTAGCGCAGGTGGAGCCCAGCGTGCCAGCCCCGCAGCAGCAGCAGCAGCAGGAGCAGCACCCTGAGAGCAGCAGCAGCAGTTACTGGGCCCGCAGGAGGCGCAATAACGAGGCTGCGCGGCGGTGCAGGGAGCGGCGGCGGCTGGAGGAGCTGCTGCTGGGACTGCGCGCCATGGAGCTGCTGCGGGAGAACCAGCGCCTGCGCGCCGCCCTCTGCACCCACTACCCCTGGGCAGTCCCTGATACCTTGTCTCTGGGGCAAACCCTTACCCTACAACCCAGGGACAGCCTCTACCGGCCATGGTCTGCGCCCCCACGTGCCCTGCACCTGGGCATCCCCCCTGTGCGCCATGCCTTGCACCCCCGCTTCCCCTCCCCTCTCCCCCTGTCCCGGGTGCTCTCCCCCTCTCCTCCTGCAGAGTGCATGAGTTGCCCCATAGCCCAGGGGACCTACCACCCGCCGCAGCCTGTGGCCCCCAGCGCCCGCTCTTTGCCTGTCCTTCCTGCTAAGCTGCGGTGGAAGGGGGGACAGGCGCTGCCCTGGGGGGAGATGCAGAGCTCCGGCAGCGGGACTGGTCCTGGGGAGGTGTAGGAGGGGTTATTATTTCTGGGACGGGTCAATGCGAGCTACTGTATGTACAGTATAAAGGTCCTGAAAAGTGCGTATATACACACACACACACACACACACACACACACACACACACACACACACACACACACTATTGATTTCAATAAGATGTTTCTTCCTTGATACATATGGTGCAGTTTTTTACTCCAGAATTGCACCAATTACTGTATGCCTTGATACATGACAGTATGCCTGCATTTATCACACCCCATCTGGCATTAACTGGTATTGACTAAAGGTAATAAACCCTGCATCAGAGTTTTATTAGTAGAAAAATAAGGCAGTGCACTGCCCAAAGTAACAGAAGGAGGCTCACGGTTTTTAGCAACAAAAAATAGATTTATTACATAAAAAGTGGACAAAAGGGTCCCCCTAGGCCGCAGCAAGGGTCCACCAACTAGTTTCAGAGTTTTATTAATCTGCCCCTTAAACCCATAATTGGGTGATTAATCAAAGTTTCTGTCCTGCATTACTGAATCCTGCACCATATTTATTAGGGATATTTGAAAAAAAAAATCTTGATAAATGTACCATTTTTTTGACACGCAAAGAATGAAATTCTCACATCAGCACAAAGAAAAATAACTACCATGTTTCAGAACAAAAACAAACCCATTGTATCATGTACAGTAGGACAGGGATGAACAATAGAGATGGGCACATTTTTTGGAGGTGAATTTGGATCCGAAGCAGATCGTCCGGATACTTGGGTTCATGGATTTCAGCGATCAATCACAAAAAGAGTGATTTGCTTGGTGTGGATTTTTATTATTATTACCAATACACTCTGCAGATTCTGCAAACCGTAGACGGATTTGTAGAATCCAATCCGCGGATTTAGCAATCTGTTGGCGTATTCTTAAGAACCCGCTAATGGATTGCTGAATCCGCAGATTGGATTCTACAAATCCGTCCACGGGTTGTATCCAATGGTGGTTTTTGATGAATCTGCGTGGATCAAAACCACCCTACTCCTTTTGCGGATTTTACACAGCAAAATGGATTTTGAGGGGAAAATGCGAGAAAATCTGGGAAACGGATTTTGGCGGATTCGCCCACCTCTAATGGGCAACTTCAGTCCTCAAGGGCCACCAAAAGTTCAAGTTCTAAGGATATCCCTGCTTCAGCACAGGTGGTTCAATCAGTGGCTCAGTTGAAGTCTGCACCACCTGTGTGGGGGTGCAGTGGGGCAAAGAGGTGGGGGGGGGGGCGGTGGGGCAAAGAGGGGGGGGGGGGTGCGGTGGGGCAAAGAGGTGGGGGAGGTGCGGTGGGACAAAGAGGTGTGTGGTGGTGGGGGGGGGGCCCGCAAAGCCCCCGGGACGGGGGGGGGGGGGCCCAGTGGGAACTATCCCTGGCTCCCCGGAAAGCTGCCTGCATCCATGAGTACCAGCACCTCTTCTTTATTAAAAAAAAAAACAATGCATAGGAGTCAGGGTACCTGTCTGCTCATATTTTCAAAACCCTTTGCCAGAGGTTTCTTGCATGCACATTGCTGTTGTGACTTTTTTTAATGACATATTTTAACGTTTACTTGCTTCTCTTTTTTTTTTAATACAGTATATGAGATATATATAAACTGCATTATGCCATTGTCTGCTATTGCTATCTTCTCTTGCACTGATGTGGCAACAGGATACTGTACATCTCTCCCTTTCTATATTTGCAATTTAAATGTAGCATAAACCTTTTATTAAATGGGGATCTCAACTTTTTGCCCCCTTATATAAAAGATTTAAGCTTGCCTAAAATAAGGCCCAGAACCACTACACATTTATTAGCCCTCTAACCTACAAAACTGGAGCTGTCAATACTTGTTCTGATAAATCTGCTGTATTTTATTGCCCCAGTTTAGTTCTATTTATGCAGCAGGGAGATCTGATAAAAAAGACCCTTTATATATTTGTGGGCATTTGAAACATATCTCGGAGTGTTAAGTAACGGGTTTATGATGTTTGTGCTCACCTGCTTTAGAGCACATTACATCTACCTTTCTATTTCACAAAACTTTGAATATTGGTTATTCTGAACATTTTAAAATGTTATTCTTTAAAGCAGCAAATCCCCCTTCTCCCCCCCGCCCCATCCCAATTATTCTGTTTTAATGCATACCAGAACTGGGGGAGGGTCGCTCTGAGCTGACCTCTGGTCCCTCTGATTCCCAAAATTGGGAACTGAGGGGGTCCCCCGAGAACAACTTTCAAAGGACCCCTGGGTTTACGCAAATAAAAAAAAACAAAAGTAACTGCTGCCTTAACTTTCTAAAAAATGATTTAAAACATGTGCTCTGTATTGTAACGGGCCTGTGTATCAAGCTCTGAATTTGTGCATCTTTAAAATACAGCAGGGATGTCCTACTTGATAATTAGCGGTTGTGTTCATCCTTACATTTGATGTACGGTATAGCTGTTACATTTGATTCATATTGGTTTATGCCACTCAGACCTTGAAGATGTTGTTTCCTTGATGTCCAGATAATAGAACATACAATAGAAAGTAGACAGGCAGAGTTGCAGATTAATGGTGTTCATTTAAATGGATTATAACTCCAGATGTGGTGCTTGATAAATAGAACCTTACATGCTATTTCATCATGTCAATATTTTTCAACATAGAAAAGGCTGGCCTCTGGTTGGCCCCTGAATTCTACATGCCAAACGTTTGTCTGTGCAGTTCAAATGTTTTTGTGTCCCTATTGAGATTCAGCTTAAATGGCTTAAGCCTCCTCCTCTCCTCCACACTTGCCATATATTTTGTCAAATCTCTTTTCTCTAAACAATTATTATTTTTATTATTAAAAAATATATATATATATAATATATATATAATATATATATATATATAGATATATATTATATTATGTGTGTGTATATATATATATATATGTATATAATATATATAGTGATATATGTGGTGTGTGTGTTTGTGTCTGTGTGTGTGTGTAATATATTATATATATATATATATATATATATATATATATGTATGTATATGTATGTATATATATATATATATATACTGCTTTTTCTTCTGCTTAGGACTGGCACACACATATTTTTTTCCAGCAACCTTTAATCAATAAAGCTGTAACCTTGAACCAATGTTTTATTTGTTTTGTTTTCTAGCTAATATGTTACCGTATCTAAATGTTCTTTGCAGTAAGCCTCCTCCCTGTTTTGTTTTGGGGTGCAACATTTTAAATAGGACTTTTTTTCTTGATGCCTGTATCATTAAGCACTAAATATATCTGTCTGTGTTTTCCCTAAATATTTGTGGTTACCAAAAATCACGGGATGTTCAGAGAAAAAAAAATTAACATGCATTTTATGGTAGTCTTATTTAATATATACATTTTGCATTTTTGCTTTCCATCACAAATAGACTCATCTATGGGACTCATTCACTTACAGTTTTGCTCACACTAATTCAGTTCATTTCCAATGTTCCTATACCCATGCCCATATTTATACGCGTACAGCCACACATATAAACATAATGGCAAGGAGGTCAGATGTGTATCAAAAAAGTCCCATGATGGGTTACTCTATCAAAATCAATAATTAGGTCACATTAGTTCTGTCTCCAGCAAGCATGGAACATATTGACCTACAGTATTATAGTTCCTGGATGCAGAGAAATCATGTTATGTTCTATACCAGGCTGCTGTTGACTTCCCAGGCCTGTGGGAGTCAGGGTAAGCTTCAGTTTAATAGTAGTACATGAAACCTCAATGGAAATACGATCGGTCAGTTTTATCAAATTCTATAATATAAAAAGAAAACTTTGAATAGGGGGTTTGGACTTTTAATGGCACTCAGTTGCAAACACCTCACATTCATACGACCTCAGCACAGAGAATGAGCTAGCACAGGAACCCTTTAAGTCCAGGGGACTGTTGGATTGAAATGTGCTAACATTATTTGGTCAGACAAAATATATAGTTTAACCTTATGAAAAAGAAAAAAGAATGTGGTATCCAATAATATATTATGAGGAAAGAGCAGTACATCATAGTGCTAGATGGGGGCAGCGCAGTCTTGAGAAAGCTACTTGGTCGAATATTACCACTTGATAGCTCAAGGCCATATTTACTAATCAGTGCTAAGCTATAATACAACATGAGGCCCATTCACTTGAATTGGCCTCATAGCTCAGTGCGACAGAAAATATAGCCCACTGGACACCCACTGTATTGATGGAAGATGTCCCAATCAATTTATCACAGACACCCCCACCGTCATGAGTTCCTGCTTCTGCGGATTGGTCTGAAGCACTTTTGTGAGTGGGGTCCACCTGGACACCAGATGAGGCAGAGGAACAAAAATAAATTCCTGTTCATTCCGCTCCATATTTTGAAATAACGAGGGTCATCTATCTAAATGTTGAGCTTAGTTATCTGCAAGGACATACCATTACCTGATGAGAGCAAAGACAAAGTGTATGTTACATAGGTCAAGAGTAGATAGTTTCTGAAACTTAGAAATAAGCGGCATATACCAATGATTCGAAAATAAGTCTAAAAAATAGGTAAGAGATAATAAACAGAAAACAAGTGCAGCTGTAATTTAAAATCAAAATCGAAACCTGACATTTGAGATGAAGTGCAAAAGCATTGAATTTAGGGGACAAACAGCAGAGTCTTGTCTTTGCAGCACACAGAGCTTGAGTCTTCATAGGGACCTAACTAGAGATGGGCAAACCTGTAACATCTGATCTATGTCTTTTCCGCACAGGTTTTACCAAAATCCAACATGTACACTGAATTCCAAAAATCTGTCTGGATTTCATGGACTGCACCATCAGATTTCATTTTGCTTCCATGAGACAGCGCTATGTCACTAGAGTCTCACGTTCTATACTGTACATATCCCCTCAAACCCCCCTTCAAATAACATAGGGAGAGACACCTGGGTTTAAAAAGAAAGACACTTTAGATACGCAAAGTATATTTAAATGACTCATGTGCCACACTTTCATAAATGACTTCCATACATTGACAAGTCTAAGGCACATTGGAAGGTAATGGGTTACTGATGTCTGGCCCAACAGGATTAGAACCCACAGGCTCTGATGTCCTGGACAGCAGCTATAGCAGTGTGAGCTAAACCAGCTGCTGGCTAGCACTCCTGTGACAGTATAATTTTGAATGCCACTGCTCACACCTGTAACGGCTGAAAGGAAATCACCAATCTGCTGCAAATTTGAATTTTGGCGAAAAGTTTGCCCATCTCTAGACCTAACCCACCAGACCCAGCTTGCTGGTCTTTTAGGTATCTATAAGAGGAGACAAGAAAGGAAGTAGTGACTCATGTACCTTGTTGACAGCATTGAGGTATGTGAAACCGCAGGGATCAGCACTACTTCAATGATCTGTACTAGGGCCTGTACACTTATTTTTTTGTGACATTACAGATTGTCTAGAAAGGATTGTATGCCTGTTTGCAAATTACACAATGGGGTCTGTGTATCAACGTACACAAAAGTGTGTTTAGACACATTGCTCTGTTTGTTGAACAGAGCTGTGGCGTGTGGAAGAACAGTTCCTTACATCTGATGCAGTATGTTATACTTAGGCCACTTCAGATGTGGAGGATTTTTTGGGGGCCAATAAAAGGCAAAAAGAATGTCACGGAGAAACGCAGAATGTGACACATCTCATTATAATCTGCAAATATATCACATGTAATGATCACTAAATTAACTTCTGTATATCCCAGTGGATAATAGTTATTTACAATATCTTAAACAATTTACATCAATAACTTGTGCATAATAAATGTCATATAAATATGAATGTTCAAATGCTGCTCATATCGCCTAAGCTATCTCTCAAGATATTCCAATGATACGCAGTCTTGACAGGGATGGGGCTCCAGAGGCACAATAGAACAGAGATATAGCACTTTTGCCGCTTCCCTGGGAGACCGCGTGGGCTGTATGAAAAAGAAAATTTTGCAAACAGTGCTGTTGCAAAATCCTGGCCAAGAGAGGCGCGAAAGAAAGAACCCCACCCTGATGGAGGAAGTGGCGCGAAAGCTGTGGCCGCACGCCTCCTGGACTGTGACAGGCTCAGAGCCGACTGAGTCAACATGTGAATCTGTGGGACCCTCCTCTGATATCCACTAGGGGGAGGGGTCCTTTTATCTGCCAATGGCGAACGGAGCTGACTGAGGGAGGAGCTATAGGTGCGCTTCCTGCCCCTCAGTTGCGAGGAGCTGGTGAACAAGAGAGACTGCTGTGCCGTGTGTCTCCCTTGCCAAACACCACTACCAAGGGTGAAATGGACATTGCCATACACCCCTACCTATTGCTAGGAGGCTTCCTGGTAGTACAGGCGGGTGGAAAAGAAACCTCGCTGTGCCTGTGCATGCAATGCAGGTAACCCGGCAGAAAAGCCAGTACCACTGCAAGATGCCCGCAGTGTGGCATACACTACCTGTGGGCCGTGGAGTCGTTTGTGCCTGGGCACACCACGGAGGCGGGAGGAGAGACAGCCAAGCTGACAGCTGGAGCCTCGCCCAAAGTGAAGCAGGAGAAGGCCGATCCTGGAGAAGGGGGATCCCTGCTGATGGTGGCGCCTGGAAAGAGTGAGACTGGGGCCTGCAACAGCAGCGAGAACCCGGAACCTCGCTGTCGGTCCCCTGCGGAAGTACCCTTGCCGGCATCCGAGTCTGCCTCGTCGGACGATGAGCAAGCAAGCCCGACATCGGTGGTGATGCGCCTACTGGCGGGCCACTACAGCGGTGCTGAAAAGCAAGTCAAGCCACTTACCTGTGATGTGGAGCGGATGAGCCCACATGTACTGCGACAACCTGCGTAGATGCGGCCGGAGCAGCCGATGAGTCCCACGGCCGTGGTGACTCCCATCGTGAAAGGAGAAGAGGACCTCATCGCAAGCAAGCAGAGTGGTGAGATACTCTCTTCCCTCCATCAGGCTTTGATGGAGGCGGCGGAAAAGGAAGGCCCAGCCAGGGCCCAAGCGGAGCTGGGGAGCGAACCATCACATCCCGCGCTGGACGTCGAACTGAAGGAAGAAGTTCCGGTGGGGGACCCCACCCAAGATGGCGCCTCGTCCCGCGAGATTGATGACGTCACTTCCGGTGGACACAGCGGAGCCGGCTGGAAGCAACCAGCATCACCGCGACCACCGGGCAGCACCGGGCTGTCAGAAGAAGAGATGGGCAGGTACCGGCAGAGTCTGGGAAAGCAGAAGATGGGTGAGCCTGATCTGCTCAGTGCTGGCACCGGCCGGGGCATTGCAAAATAGTGGATCATAATACCGCATCGTCAGCACACTTCCCCCTTTGCCCTGCCCAAGGCCACTGCCCAAACCCCTGCCCCTGTCCCATCGTCATCTGGGTCCCTATCTAGCCAAGGGTGGTCTGGGGAGTCCCGGGACACATCTGAGGAACGGACTGGGTCAGCTCTGGACTGGGGGCAATGTTTTACCTCTGATGAGGGTTCAGGGAAGGAAATTATTCCTGCCAGGACATCCCCGCGGATGAGTCTTACTAATCATGATACTTCTGGGAGGGGAAGGTCTAAACATTATGGGTCGGGCTCTAGATCCACTGGCACGTCGGGTGTTTCTTCTGGGGGAGATACTGAAGAGGCTGAGATAACAGTATCGGTGAGAGAGCAGGCTGTAGAGCAAAATACCAAGTGGTGGGCTCCCATGTTTGAGGGGTACGAAGCCTGGCTGGATCGTACTCGATTCATATTGATAAGAGGAGATGTAGTCGACCACTGGTGGGGTGTGGCCGAATACTCTGAGGAGGAACGCCATGAGGAATTAGTTAGATGGTGGCATGACATTCAGAGGGGCCTAGTCACTCCAAGGGGGTCCTATATTTTGTATGATGTGATTGCCCCTGAAGAGACCCTGTCTTGGGTACTGCCAGGCAGGGCAGGAAATAAAAAGTTAATCAGAATCAGCAGGGCTGAGAGGGCCATAGCTGCACGTTACAAACGGTCCCATGGTTTAGAATATCCTAATGTACCAGAACCTCTTATGCAGGAGATAATAGGGATGTTTGGTTGCGAGAGTCTGTAGAGGACTACATTAAGTCTAAGTCGGGCCATGTGGAGCATAGGACAGAGGAGAGAATCTGCTACCTTATGAGGGTATGGAGTGTTGGGCGCAACATATACATGCACAAAATGGAGTACAGGCCAGAGAATAGGCAGCCTAGATGTTACAGCATATCAGTGCAGGATGCTAATGGGAGGGAGGTAAAGAAGCCTGATCCCAGGCATTACTAATGAGGCTTAAATTCTCCTATGGAGTAGTTCAATATTGTAATGCTGTATGCCAAATTGGTCTAATATGATTATGTTCGTTGTGGGAAGATGTATTCCTGTAATGATGTGTACTAATGTATATTGGTTATGTTTTGCAGTTGCCTCTGAAGGAAGGTTCCACAAATTTAGGTCCCAAGCGGGGCGTTGGATTCCACCAGGGGGAGATTGTAGCCATGTCTAAAATTTGTGTTACATATCTCTCTCTTTCTGGCAGTAATCCCTGGTAAGAGGGCAGGGTTGCCAGTAGTCATCATGGAGGTTTGCCCTCAAACCCTGTGATGTGTCATATGTAGCAAAGGAAGTGACCGCATGCTCTGTGTCCACTGTTAGTGACACAGAGGTGGGTCTTTCTGGAGCCTATATATTGCACAGTTAGTGTTGCTGCTCTGTCAAGTAAGAGTTCAAGAGGGTGTCTGCAGCAGTTCAAGTCTGTCTGTCAGTCCAGTTTAAGTGACAAGCTGACACCACACTGTGTCCAGGGCTCTGGCACAGCTGGTAGTCTCCCTTAGGGGAGAGGTGGAAGAAATCCAATTGGCAAACTACAGAATCAGGAAGGGCCTTCCTTGAGAGGTACAACATGAGGATGTGAGGCTAAGTGTCGGCCGCTATGATGGGCAGTCTGCCATGTACCCTGCAATTAAAGATGCCCTTGTTCAAGAGACCCTTCTTGTCTGAGACTGGAGTTATTCAGCAAGAAGATGCACCCAGGAGTTCTCTTCCAGAAACTCCTCCCTGCTATCGTGGGGATCTGGAAGGGATGGAGGCGCTGCACCAACTGTGAGTAGAACTCGGCACTACCTCATACGCCTGTCACGGTGAAATCCCCACTACCAACAAGCGGGAGACTCAGGAGTCCTGTGAGCCAGCAGGTGCACCACACTACACTGATGTAACTGGGGCAGTTTCTCACATAGGGGTCAGGATCAGAAGGGCCCTGAGGGAAACACCGTTACATACTGATTAAGGCTTATTTGTATCATGAACATTATTTAAAGGTGCCCCAGGGAGGGAGATAGCACCTTACCTTTCAATGCTTTACTCTCTTTGATAAGCAAGGGAGTAGTTAATGTAGTATGAGATTTATAATAACACATTTTTCGCCCTTTCTAGCCATAGGCTATGGCTAGCTGCCCTCTTGAGGTACTAAGGAGTGACTGTATTACAAAGTAGATGAAAGTCAATTAAATGAACACTTACCCAGGGCCGCCAACAAGGGGGGAGAGCTGGGACCCGGAAGCAAGGGAGCCCACGTGACCAGCTGGCACTGCAAGTTGGGCCCCGCCAGAGGTCAGGCCCAAGTTCTGCGTCCAGCTGCCGGACAGGTCTCTTGCCACCGACGGCTCTCTCCAGCTGCTGTCTACCTCTTCCAACGCCGGGCCTCTCTCTCGTGCCGGTACACGCCTGGAAGTCGGGTCCAGTTTCCGGCACATACCGGTGGGAGAGAGAGGCAGGTCCAGCATCGGAGACAGGGAGGTAGCAGCTGGGGAGAGCTGGAGCTCGTGATGGAAGCACCAGAGGTAAGTGGTAATTGTATCTGTGTGGGGGGGGGGGGGGGGGGGGGGGTGTTGGTAATTGTATCTAAGGGGGTAGTGGTAATTTTATCTGGGGGACAATAGTAGTAAATATATCTAGGGGGGTAGTAATTGTAGTGTAGTGGTAATTGTATCAGGGGGGAGTTTGTATCTGGGGGTGTGTGTAGTGGTGTTGCTATTTGGGTGGAGTAGTGTTGTCTGTATTTGGGGGGTAGTGGTGTCTGATCTTGGGGGGTAGTGGTGTCTGTATTTGGTGTGTATTGTGTGTGTGTATTAGGGGGGTGTTATTATTGTGTGTGTGTGTGGGGGGGGGGGGGGGGGGGGGGAATTGTGTGGGTAATGAGTGGAAAAGTGAGGTTTCAAGCCCGCCCCTCCCCACTTTCCAAGTCAGCAGGTCCCTTTCCTTTAACTGGATATAGATCCAATGTTGGTCTTTCTACCTACTAATAGAGTTAAATGATCATTTTAATCCTAAAAGAGGTATATTTGTATTTTATCTGGTAGTGTTAGGACCTGTGAACAGGTGTCTGCCTTACAATGCTTTGACCAAACGGTTAAACTAAATGACCCTTTTTCAAGAGAATATACTGTATAAGTATTTTACTGTGTATTTCTGTCATATTGGATGTAGCATTGGGCTTCTCTGTTGCTTATTGTATACATTTGCCACGCTCAATAGCTCTCCTTTTTGACACTTATATACATATATATTTTGTGGGGGCTCAGGGGTTCCCAAAAAGAGATTGCTGGGGTTCTGTGTGTCGTTTAACTTATTTTCAGCTGTCTCAGCTGTTGGAGGTTAGTGGCTCCTCCTTCCCAGGTTTTAAGCCCGCCCCTCCCCACTTCCAAGTCAGCAGGTCCCTTTCAATTTACTGGATATAGATCCAATGTTGGTCTTTTTCCCTCCTAATAGAGGTAAATGAGAATTTTAATCCTAATAGAAGTATATTACTATTTTATCTGGTAGTGTTAGGACCTGCGAACTGGGTCTGTCTTGTCGTGGCTCACAGCCTTACAATGCTTTGGCCAAAGGGTTAAACCGAATGACCCTTTTTCAAGAGAATATATAAGAATTTTACTGTGTATTTTTGTCATGTTGGATGTAGCATTGGGCTTCTCTGTCGCTTGTTGTATACATATGCCACGCTCAATAGCACTCCATTTTGACACTTAAATACATATATATTTTGTGGGGGCTCAGGGGTTCCCAAAAAGAGCTTTCTGGGGTTCTGTGTGTTGTTTGAAAAGTGTGTGTGGCCATGTTAGGAGGGGGTTATTGAGGGAAAGGGGGTAATTGAATGATAATTTGAAGGGGGGGAGAGGGAGGGGAAGAGGGAGTGACGAAGAGAGTGGGAAAAGTGAGAGACGGAGGTGGCAGAGAAATACAGGGGAGATAGGGGAGGACCCTCAAGGACCCTCAAGGCCACCGACACGGGGGGAGGTCGAACCTCTAGACATGGGCCACAGGAAATCTGTTGGCGGCCCTGCTCTTATCTACTATTGCAGATATGCTCTTGGTAATAAGTCATAGCTACCGTCAACATTAGCTCTGACATATTTAACACAGCTTTTTCTCCATACATTAATATTAAAGTCAGGGGGTGAAGAAGGTCCCAGTGGGGATTAAAACATCGAGCATATGTGTGCATTTTGGACCCAATAAATCCCGTTTATGTTACTATCTCTTGTGCCGGTATATTGGATCTCTAGGGATCCTCACAGACTTTAACTATTTACCCTTTACCGTGCACCACACTGGCCTCTGCTGAGGGTTTTTTTCAGTGTTTGCTGCCATTCTCTGTATATACGTTAATATTAACAGAGATTGGGGACTAAGGTATGACTATGACAACTACTAATTAAATATCATTTGCGGATCATTTCTACTAACGGACGTTGATATTAACTATGCTCTTAACGTAACGTTGACTTAAGTTACCCTTATGTTAATCACTCTAGTAAATACCGTGTTAGCATCAAAGTGACAATACACAAGGTTAACGTCACGTTAAGTGGCTTAATGAAGTTTAGTAGAGCAGAAAAACCAGAGAGTTGAAATCGGACACAATATTGAACAATTATCGTGAAGAAATCTCTATAACATTTGTAATACGAAGCACCTACTGTAGGATCGTCTTCAAGCATTGCTGCAGTACACCCTATCTCCACAAGATGGCACACCTCCATAGTGCATTCTTGTTATTGTAAACATAAAATCCACTTTTTGCAAATAGTTCGTGATTTTTAAATTAAAACTGAATCTTATATTATCACCTATCAGAAATCCCATATTATTACACATGGGTGCATGCAATATTTTACCACAAAATAAATAAGTGAAAGAAACAAAATTATTTAATTTGTTTTCCTTTGTTTTAGACTTCACAGATAAGCTTTTGCTGACATGCTAAATAATGCAAATCAGTCAGGCAAACTTTTATGTCCAAAATACAGTAACTTTTTTGTTTTGTACACAAAGCTTTGTCCCCTGCATGGATAATCGTGTACAAACTTTGCTCCAAGTTGTAAAAACAGGAAATCAATAAATAAAGTGTACTTATTTGTTTACCTACTGTTTTATACAGTTTAGACGAATGCCCAGATCCACAGAGGTTGGTTAACTCAGGGCTCATATCATGCGCTCATTAAAAACCAAGCCGGACGTTATGTTCCCTGGGGGTAACGTGATTCCACAAAGCTAATTATATGCAAAAATAAAAGCCGTTTGCGATCTCATTAGCATGGACGTATAGTCATGTTAAGTAACACTGCCTTGTGTTAGCTTCAAATATCATGGCATTCAGCCTGTCTTTCCCAAATGTGGTGTAAATAACAATTACCCAGACCCAGAGCACCTCGGGGGGGGGGGGGGCACAAAATTATTTAGGGGGGGCGCAGGCTGCGTGCGGGGAAACCTGGGGGCAGGCAGAAGCTCCGTGCTGAGGCTGCTTCTCTGCTCTCTGTCTGTGTCAGAGGGGGCGGGGCTTTCCTTCCCTGCACACAAACATCCCCTCCTCCTGCTGTGTTACCTGTCCCAGTTTTCAGCAGCATGGGGGACAGGAGGAGCATGCTTACAGTAGTACTTCCTCCTCCCCCCCCCACCAGGTGAAATCTGTGACTTATGATTTTGTGTTGTGTCTGTCTGTGTGTGTGTTGTGCCTGTGTTGGTTGTGATTGAGTGTGTGTTGTGATTTAGTGTATGTGTGTCTGTGTTTGTTGTGATTGAGTGTATGTCTGTCTGTGTTTGGTTGTGATTGAGTGTGTGTGTGTTGTGTCTGTGTTGATTGTGATTGAGTGTTGGTTGTGATTGAGTGTATGTGTTTTTTTGCGCACACACTCAGAGCACACTGCACACTGCACACACTCACAGCACACTGCACACAATCACAGCACACTGCTCACACTGCACACAATCACAGCACACAGCACATTACACACACTCACAGCACACTGCACACACTCACAGCACACTGCACACACTCAATGCACACTACACACTGCACACACTCACAGAACACTGCGCACACTCACTGCACACACTCACAGAACACTGCGCACACTCACTGCACACAGCATACACTCACTGCACACACTCACAGCCCCCTACCCCCCTACCTCTGGTGTCCCAAATGTGAGGTAGTGCTACCCCCTGTAGATGTAGGTGCACATTGGGTACCTGCCTGGGTACTCCAGTGCCCAGGTGCTGCATGTCGCGATGGGTTGGAGCGGGTCCCACGTAGTGGGGCCTCTAACACAAATCCCCTCTCTCCTAAGGGGTCCGGATCCTCCTTACCATGTGAGCTCCCATCAGAGGGTCACAAAATGTCTATGGGTCCTGTGATCTTGTCCCAGGCCGCAGGGCACCGCATGTGTGTCCGGTCACTGGTGCGACAGTACTACTATGGTGCTAAAGGGGAAGTGTCCCTATCTGGGGCCTTCCCTGCAACACATCCGCTGGGGTGGCTCAGGGCCTACTGTAGCTGGGGCCTGAAGGGCAAGGTCTAGGCCTAGCCCAGGAAGCAATGCTCCCTGGACACTACCTTCTATCTTGCAGCCCTCCGTCCGACTGAGCACACTGGCTCCTTGTCCCGGAGGATATCCTGTCCTTCTCCTGCGCTCAGACTCCCAGTGGCTAGGGCACCCTACCTGATCTCTCTCCCCCCGAGGATTCTGGGACATGTAGTCCCGCTGCGGTGTATGCAGAGCCAAAAACTAAAATGGCCGCCACACTCCTGACTGCGCATGCACACCTCGCTGCACTGCGCATGCCCAAATAATAATATGGCCCCCCCACACTCCTGATACTGTGCGGAGCTCCGGAAGGCCACCCAGCAGTTCCCCCACACCGGAGGTAAGGAGGGGGACTCTGCTTCACACATCATTAGCACAGGTGCCTGTTAAAGTAATGCAAGGGCTTGTTACAGCTGAAAACAGCATGTAACACTGCGTTAGTGAGTTTTGCAGATACTTGCAAGCACTTAATGACGCGTTAACTTATGATTATCTATTCGCTGCCACCGCTCGGGAAATTTAAATAAAAGATGTAATATTAATAATTGCTAGGGTCCCAGGTCCCTGTTTATTATAGAAAAAAACTATGCACTTGAACATACAAAAATCTGTTGTAACAAACTGTGTCCAAAAATGAAAATACTCTCTCCAGAGCATTCAACAGTTCATTCAGAGTCACAAGCATCACTTATTAAATGTTTTAATATATATAAAAATACAGTGCTTTGATTACAGAAAAAGGGTTACAAGAACATACAATTACAATTAATGTAGAACACTTTATCAAAATAAAAGGATATCACATAAAATAAAACTATACATGTCATATGTTTTCTCTCAGAGAGGTTACTGGGTCAGAAGTGAGACTCACGTGTTTGGTGCAAACACACCACTTTTGAAAATTTAATTCCTTATACATGGCTAAGACTTAAATATTCTTTTTACCCATGGAAACAACATAATCCCACCCCATCGTAAATTTGACAGTTTTATGACAGAGTAAGGAAAAACCTTTGCCAACCTGCATTTAAACTTTGTCAGTAGATACGCATTCATAACTTTCCTTAACGAATACTTACACAAATGTGAGTGACATCAATATATTCAGGGTTTCATGCAGTTAAGTCCGATAGAGAAAATTGCCAGGGATTTTAAATCTCCATTTTTGACAGCGTTGCTATCATAGTATGCAGAAAGCCCCAAATACCTGTGATAGCAACATTTGCAAAAATGGTGAGTAGCCGGCGGCGTGAAGATCTCCCCTCCGAAAAGGGCTCACCCAGCAAGTTCTTACTGCTGCAGAGAGAGAGCTGCCTCTCTCTGCGCAAATATATTATTTTTAATTTAAATTTTATCACTAGTGTATGTGAGCAGGGGGTCTCCGGAGCAGAACCGCATTGATTTCAGGTCCGGGGACCCCCTGCTTCCCGAGATACAGGCCCCGTTATGGGGTACTGGTATCTCCTATGCATGTAAATGTCCCGGTCACGGTAATATATTTTTATTTTTTTCATTGCCCATTGACTGATAATGTATTAATCTGTGGCCGTTTAGGGTACAGATCAATACAGTGACAGTCAATTAATTTTTTGGCAAATGCTTTTTTTCTATTGATTGTTGTTTTTAAGTTTTCTATTTATTGTTTGGTGTAAGGAATCCGCTCCTGGGTTTGGTTGAAACCTATTCCTTACAGAATTATGCAGCTTCTAGATAAATCCTCCTTGTTTCTGCAATTATCATCCCCTGCTCCTGCAATCACTGCAGTCTGGATGCCTCCTGTGCAGCTCTGTCTCTGTGCTCTGTCATTGGAGGAATTCCCTCCCACCCCTGTCCTTTGAGTGGCTCCCCGCCCTTCTTATACTGGGCTCGATGAACAAGGAAGAGAGAAAAATGGAGCACTACGTCCAGTGCTGGCAAAGCCAGAAAAAAGTACAAGGATGCGTTCCCACAATAAAAAATATAGCTATTTTAATGGATCAAAAAACAAAAACCACACCAACGCGTTTCGGACTATAAATAGTCCTTTATCAAGGTGACACTTACCCTCTGGAGTGTTATTTATATGGGATCAAGACGCGGCAGCGATAATCGCCGACACTTCCATGTACGTCACGCGGCGCGGACGTCTGACGTCATCACGCACGGACGCGCCACACACACGTGTGAGAATCACAGCCCGGAGACGCAGGGGGCGCGGCAAGAAATCTCATCCACCAATGCAAAAGGCACTGGCCCACGAGCACCAGTCGCCACTCCCCAGGCCGAAACCGAGCACGTGATATCAGCGCGCCCATAGACGCGACATCAACGCGTCACGTGACTCCTGGCGTATGACGCAAGTGCGTCACGACTGCAATACAAAACACAGAACCTTATAAAACCTTAACACTACAAAAGGGTAATACCAAGAACAGACAAATACACATTGAAAAATTAAAATAACATAAAAAATAGACACAGTAATATTAAAAAAACAATTAGATGAATTGTCAAATAAACATCCTTGGATATTGGATATAAATATCGTAGTAACGAAGGTTATATGCTGGGCAGTATAATTGTGATTATTGAATAAACATTCATATATTGAGACACTAATTAAAGTGCAATCCAGAATAAATGTGGATAAACAGCATGAAGCATATTGAATTCACAAAACCCAGTACATATAAAGAAAGTGAACTGAGACTGAAATTGAGTGTACTCATAATTATTCATATTATAACTAAGGATATACATTGTCACTTAAATCATGCAATCAATTGGGTAAAAAATACCACACAAAATGTGTCAAATAATATGCAAACTGTTAAGTTGTTAATGCATATATCATATAAGTGAAAATGCATAAATATTCCACACTCTCTAATCTAACATCCTGAATAATGCTAAAAAATTTAACAATTTGACCTTATTGAAGGAATGTTATAAAATATCTTTAGAAGTAATAGTACAGCAGCTTCTAAATTGCTGTAAAATACAACAATTGAAAAACATTAAGGGAACATGTTTATGTGTCATAAAGGAGAGACCCTATGTCCCAATCGGAATTTAAACCATGTGGGATACGTCTGTAACGTGGAAATCCAATATAATTCTCTTTTATTGAGGATATTGAGTCAGTTACCTCCTCTAACTGGACATGGTACATGTTCTATACCCTTAAAGGATAAATTGTTAACATTGCCCAAACTACAGTTAGTGAAATGTTGGGACACTGGGGGGTTGATGTCTTTTTTGATGATTAAGCGTAAATGTTCAAGTATCCGAACCTTTAAACATCTGATGGTTCTTCCTATGTATTGTTTACCGCAACCACATTTTAACAAATACACCACAAAAGTGGTGTCACAATTAATAAAGGAATTTACATTAAAAAAAATTCCCGTCTTATTTGAAGAAAACTCAGAAGTTTGTTCCATAAATTTACATACTTTGCATTTGGAGCAGATGTAACTACCTTTAGGTAGATTATTTAAGGGAATTTTTTCTGTAGAAAACATACTTGTGGAAACATAGTTGGCAATAGTTTTTGCCTTTCTGAAGACAAATCTAGGACCTTCTTCATAAATTGAATGTAGGACTGGGTCCGCTGCTAGCACTGCCCAATGTTTCTTAACTATGTTCTTAATAATAGTGGCTTGATTATTATGTCGAACAATAAAGTATGGTGATTGAAAGTGCTTATCTTGTCTTTTTTTTAGTTCTGTCCAGGAGAACAGTTCTATCCATCATTTGTACTTCATTGAATGTCTATCAAGATCTTTTTTTGAGTATCCCCTAGCTTCAAAACGCTCCATCAGATCAAGGGACTGAATGAGAAAGTCATCATTATTCGTACATATTCTTTTTTAATCTAATCAGTTGGCCTCTAGGAATTCCTCTGATGAGAGATTTGGGATGGCAGCTGTCAGCGCGCAAAAATGTGCTACGTGAATTAATTTAACGATAAACCGTAGTAGTGATATTTTTGTGCATATCAATGAATAATAATAAATCTAAAAAGTGAATGTGGTGAGAATCATAATTAATAGTGAATTTCAAATTTAAATCATTATTAAGGTGCTCGGTGAATAATAAAAGTGAGTGCTCATCCCCATTCCAAATAAAAATAAGGTCATCAATGTACCGTTTATAAAAGGTGATAAAGTGTCTAAAAGGATTTTTATCTCCAAACACGTGGATCGACTCCCACCAACCTAAAAATAGGTTGGCATAGGAGGGGGCGAAACTTGTGCCCATTGCAGTACCACGTGTCTGGAGATAAAAATCCCCATCAAACATAAAATAATTATGTGTTAACAAAAATTAAATTGCATTTAAAATAAATAAATACATAAAAATTCCAATTCTTTGGCATCAAGGGCGCCTAACACAGAGCCATCATCTAGAAGGGATCTAAGCTCCCTAATAAAGATGGCAGTGGGGTCTCCTCTCAATAAAACATAAGATGTTTTATCATTTAATTGTCGAAGAGCCTCTGTTCTGTAATCAATTTTATTAAGGACAACAATTGCTCTCCCCTTGTCAGCCCCCTTGATGACCAGAGACTTATTCGCCTTAAGTGTATTTAATGCTGATCTTTCAAGTTGTGTAAGATTATCTAATCTATGTTGAAATGGTGAAATACAAAATGTATAACCCCTGGACATAAGGGACAAATCATGTTCTATAAACTGCTCAAAGGTAGCAAGACAGTTGCCCTTCATATGTAACGGATAGAAAACAGATTTGTTTCTAAAACCAGAAGTCTGTCTACCTAGAAAAGAAGAGGGAACATCTGAATCATCAATATTTTCAATGATTAAATCTTTCCTATCCTGTGCACAACAGTGCTCTTGAAAACTGAATTGTTTAACCTCTAGAACCAGGGTGGGCAACCCTGTCGCCATTCGCCACTTGTGGCGAATTAGCTGTAAAATTGTAGCGAACAGGGCCGCCGGGACACTCAACCCCCCCCTTTCCCCTTCTGTGGTAAGGAGCGCGCTCCAGCAGTGTGACGCGCTCCTCTTCCTCCAACACCCCAGCCCGCTCCAGCAGGCGCGTGATGCGCGCTCCCTCCCCTGCGAGGCTGCTCCATGACGCACTCCCCCCCCCACCCGAGCACGCTCCAGCATGACGCGCTGACGGCCGCCCGCCACCACTGCCGCCGGTGCTCAGATAAGCTGGGATCATTGCAATCCAAACACTGCAAAATACCAGCATGCTGAAGGTGATGTACTTGGCCTCATTAAAACTGTCAGGTAAATTCCTAGCAAAGAACGCTATAATAAAGCTCACGCCTGCAAGAATCCCCATAAATCCCAGAACTAAGTAAAAGGCAATATCTGAGCCTTCATTACATTGAATAATGATCTTTCCAGGATAAGAATGTATGTTCAGCTCCTGAAATGGGTGAGAAATAGACAACCAACTAATGCAAATTGTGACTTGAATGGATGAGCACAAAAAGACAACTGAACTGGACAGTTTGACTCCCATCCATTTTCTCCATACATTGCCAGGTTTGGTTGCTCTAAAAGCAATGCAAACCATGATAGTCTTGGCCAGCACAGAAGAGACTGCTTCCTGGACCTCACTATATATTTGGAAAATAATGTTATTAAAACAAAAAATTTCATTAAAGATGTGGATGCTAACAATTACATCCTACAGTCAAGCTGCCATTTAAATAAATGGATTAATAACATCCCATATGGCCAATACTGTAGACTGAAACGCAATTGCACTGATAACAGTGTTTTTGAGGAGCAATCCAATATGTTGTCCAGAAAGTTTGTGGAACGTAACTATAAACAGGATGTCATCCAAAAAGCTTTGGCTAAAACTAAATGCACACCAAGAGAATCCATGTTGATCCCGAAAGCAAGGGGCACAAATAGTGATTCCATTAAAGTACCCTTTGTTACACAATATAATAGGGATGCACATAAAATTAATAAAATATTAAACTCCCATTGGCCTATTTTTAAAAATGACTCCATTATAGGAACTCTTTTACCCGATAAGGTCCAAATGATATATAGAAAAGCACATAATGTTAAAAATATGGTAGCACCAAGTGCACTGAGAAATGCTAGTGCAAACAGCAATCCTACTTGGTTGGATCCCCCGAAAGGGTTTTTCAATTGTAAATATTGTACTGCCTGCAAATATAGCTCTAAGAATATAGACAGCTTTCATTCTAATACTACTCAAAAAATATACAAAATAAAACAACATCTAACCTGTAGGTCTAATTTTGTAAATTACTCACTTGAATGTGAGTGTGGTCTACAATATATTGGGAAAACTATAAGACCTTTAAAAACCCGTATATTAGAACATATTGGAAACATAAAAAGAAAATTGACCACACACAGTGTTTCAAACCATTTTTTAATATCACACAATTCAGATCCGAAAGGGTTAACATTTAAAGCTATCGAACAGGTAATGCTCTATTGGAGAGGGGGTAATAGACACACAGCCCTGATAAAAAGAGAAACATATTGGATGTTCGAATTAAAAACTATGTCTCCTGCTGGTCTGAACTTGGAATTTGATTTGAAACCTTTTTTATAATGTATAACTGTATATATACTTATGCCCTGTTTTTTGTCTCCACATTAGATTTCATCCATCTCTATGAAATAAATGCGCTTAATATTAAGCTAGTTCCCCCACTATGAATTGTTTACACACTGCTTATACACCTGTTCTTATATTTATATCATTTTATAATGTTTATTTAACATTTTTAACACCTATGTATTAGCATTTTTATATTTTTTAAATTTTCTGCATTGATCGATTGTATTTATTAAATAATAAACGTTTTTTGAACCTCTGCATATGTACGATGTAGAGGGATTAATTAATTATATGTCTCATTATAACCCCATGTGTACCTACTCAGTGTAACCGAAACCCAATTAAAAACTAGTTAGCCATTCACCAATGGGAACTAAGTTAGGGGTATATATGCCTCTCATACACATCACAATGTCACTCCTGATGAAACCGAAGAGGTGAAACGCGTAGAGTGACGTCTTTACCATTGGCCGGAACCCCTGGAAGCGGATGACATCACTTCCGGTGCAGTTGGAACGCAACCAGTGACACGCACGCCACAGAAGGAGGGGAATCAGATATACCATCTATCCGGCTGCTGAGATCCACTGCGTGTGATCGAAATGCTTTTAAACTTTTGAAACCATGTGAGTGCAATACCTTTCACTTACCTTTTATAAAATCCTTTGTATACAGTCTGCACTATGTCCAGTCTTCTTCTTTAAGGTCTCTTGGAGTCTATATGAGGTTAAGACTGATTTCCTGACTATCGTGTGATATCCATACTATGGAAAGATACCTTTACGTGCCTTTAATCCTCTCACACTTGTGAGTACATCTACAATAGATCAGCCAATTTACTTTAAATTTGTCACATCAATATTGCACAATATATATATTTTTTATTCCACATATCCCTGCGCTTCCCGGAGAATCATCCCTACTGGGTGTGTGCGTGTGCATGGCTGGGCGTGTGTGTGGCTGGCTGGGCGTGTGCGTGGCTGGCTGGGCATGTGTGTGGCTGGCTGGGCGTGTGTGTGGCTGGCTGGATGTGTGTGTGGCTGGCTGGACGTGTGTGTGGCTGGCTGGACGTGTGTGTGGCTGGCTGGGCGTGTGTGTGGCTGGCTGGGCGTGTGTGTGTGGCTGCATGCGGACAGATGGCAATGGCTGCTTGTATCTTTGTTATGTACCCAGTCACGTCCTGGCTGTGCCCCTGATCATGGATTTGGGAGGGAATGAGATGAGGGGGGGGAAATGAGATGATGGGGGGTGTGGGGGACCAAGAATATATAAATAACATACCACCCCACCGACTGTGTGTGTGTGTGTTTTCATCATTTGCGTCTGACGCAGTTGTTACTGAGTAGTCAAAGTGTTCATGTTTTCAATAAACTTGTTCAAACAATGTGTGTTTTACATTTTCGCATGCGCAACATAATACCTAAATTCTTACATGGTGTGGCTATTTTCAAATTTGCCACACCTGTGGCTACATTGAAAAATTGGTTGCCCACCCCTGCTCTAGAACATGATCAGAAGCCATAGAAAAGGACTCATTCTCATTGCTAACAGATATAGGTTGATCAACATTTTTCTGGTTATAAAACCTTTTCAAAGTTAACTTGCGTATGTATTTGTGAAGGTCAATTATAGTGTCAAACAGTTTAAAATCACTACAAAGAGCAAATTTTAAGCCTTTATCAAGGACTGACAACTCAGCCTGACTAAGAACAATGTCAGATAAATTGATAATCCCAGTTTGTTCAATTAGAAGTTCTTCTTTCTTTTCTGTGGATTTTTTATGTTTCCTTTTTTGGCTCCTCCTTGTGCGTCTGTATTGACCCTGTTATTTGACCCGAAGAAGGTTCTAGATTCAAACTCAGCCTCCCCTTGATAGTTTTGATTAGATGACGCACCCCCCTTATGTCCATTCTGCCTCTCTGTGGGACGATCAAAGCTTAGATTATCTCTATCATTAGTTGACATTCCTCTTGGAAAATAATCAGTATCTGAACCTTCAGATTATGCACTAGCTGAATGTGAGAATGATATATTTTTCTTCAGGATAGATTTTTGATGTTGTTGTCCCTTGGATTTGTTGGACCTGTGAGGTGTTGCGGAATTGAAATTCTTAAAACTAGGGGGTTTCTGCCAAACATAGACCTGGTTACGGGCGTAATCTTGTTTGTCCTTTTCAAATTTCACTTGTTTTTTGGACATGATCTCTTTTTCCATGCTTTTTATATTATCAGATAAGATAAGATCAAGGTCATCAAAACCCTCCATTTCTTTATATTGACGCAGATCTTTTTGGAGAGATGTTATTTCTTCATCTAGGGAGGTTTTCTCTTTCGATTTAGCTTTAATGATGAGATCAATAAGGGTAAAAGAACATACATTGAGTGCTTCCTTCCACTTGGTCTCAAATTCTTGATTAATAAAACCAAATGTGGGGGATTTTTTTTACACGTAGACCCCTAGGTATCCTCTGTGTTGTTACATAATTTTGCAAAGAAATAATATCCCACCATAGTCTTATTTTAGTAGATAAGATTTTTTCTAGCTTTGAAAAATGAATTTTCAAGTCAGACACATCTTCGCAGTCTAACTCTAAGGTGTTATCAAAAACCTGTTGGGGTTTCTTGACTCGTTGGGAATTATCTGAGCAGTTAAAAGCAAATTGAACAGGAACGTCGTATCAGTCTCATATTCAGTTTCTGTGATGTTCTGATCCATTATGTAGTTTATAATGAAATGTTGTGATAGCAACAAAAAACTACAAAAAAGGGATAAACGCACCTTGTTGTGTACAAATGAAGTAATGCTAATTCGAGCTACCACACAACTGTAATATATTGAAAAAATGTTTTATAGTGCTCAATAGAAAAAGCAATACTAGAAAAATTAAGGAACTTCTTGTAGATGGAATTAACCCAATAAATAGATGTAACAGATGGTTCCAATAGATGTATAACTGGTTAACTATAATCCCACGCAGCACGGTAGTAAGGATATAATTATAGTAGACACCTGCCGGTGACCAGTGTGATGAACATCTAATTCTATGGAACAAAATGATATGAACAATGTCCAAAACATGTATAGGTCGACTGGAATAAACTCACATGGGATGAATGTCCACGATAAATGCTGTTTATCATGGACATTCATCCCATGTGAGTTTATTCCAGTTGACCTATACATGTTTTGGACATTGTTCATATCATTTTGTTCCATAGAACATAAGAGATGAGGACACATATAAACATGTTGATTGCATAAACATACGAAAAGCTGGTATAACCTTCATGAAGTAATAGATATAATACAGAACAGAAAACATTTCACAAAGATGATAATACTACAATGTACAGTATATGAAAATAAACAAGGATATACATCCAATTAGTTTGACAAAAAAATGTTTTAGAAAAAAAGAAAAGGGAAGAATAAAAGAAAGATAAAACAAGTCCTGTTGGGATGATCTGTGAACTGTAAACATAACCACGAGAGGATAAGGTATGCTCAAGGTGAGGCTTGAACTTACAACCTCGGCATAGTTTAGCACATACTGACAATAAGTACCGAGCGCTATCAGATTGCGCAATTGGAGCACATACAAAATCATCTCATAGAAAACAAATAATATAAAGTGATCATATCAATAGAATGTATTATTTGATAATTTGTATATGTTATTATATGATGTGATTCCACAGTTCAAAGGTAACACTGAAAACTCAAAACAGACTTGTAATTTGAAAGATTAAATATAATATAAATGTTGGTGAGGAACCAATGCACTAAACATGAGAGAGTGCCCACAAGAGAAATGGACATAAATCATAAAAAATACTTCAAATCCCAATGTGTATTTAACCCATTTGGGACAAGAGTATTCAAAGAGAAAATCCAATGTTGGTAGTTTTTTGGGAGTCATTGTTGTTATGTCTCTCAAAAGGGGATCAACATTAAGGATAGACCAATGTTTATTAATTATGCGACTCCCAACAACAACAATGACTCCCAAATTTGTTTTAAAAAAACTACCAACATTGGGTAATATCATCTCTCCAAGTGTAATCAAAACAGACAAAATTCGTTCTAAAAGACATTTTTTTCCAAAACTTACAGGCTGTTACCCTTGTAACCGATGCAAAATCTGTCCATATATCTCTAAAACAAGAACTTTTTCTGATATGGAGAATACCAGATCATATAATATAACTACTTTTATCAACTGTAACACCGATTTTGTGATCTATATGCTTATATGCGGTTGCAACAAAAGATATATTGGTCTCACGTCTCGTATGTTCAAAATTGAGTGATGGAACACATGAGACTGATTCTCAAACAAGATAAAGTACATCCTGTGTCCAAACACTTTGATACAGTACATGTCAAAATGGTTCTCTTGTTAATTTTAAATGCGTTGCCATTGACACTGTTCAGATTCATAGCCGTGGAGGTGATAGAACCAATGCACTATACAAGAGAGAGGCCCATTGGATTTTCTCTTTTAATACTCTTGTCCCAAATGGGTTAAATACACATTGGGATTTGAAGTATTTTTTATGATTTATGTCCATTTCTCTTGTGGGAACTCTCCCATGTTACTGTATATTGCATTGGTTCCTCACCAACATTTATATTATATTTAATCTATCAAATTACAAGTCTGTTTTGAGTTTTCAGTGTTACCTTTGAACTGTGGAATCACATCATATAATAACATATACAAATTATCAAATAATACATTCTATTGATATGATCACTTTATATTATTTGTTTTCTCTGAGATGATTTTGTATGTGCTCCAGTAGCGCAATCGGTTAGCGCGCGGTATTTATATGTCAGTATGTGCTAAACTATGCCGAGGTTGTAAGTTCAAGCCTCACCTGGAGCATACCTTATCCTCTCATGGTTACGTTTACAGTTCACAGATCATCCCAACAGGGCTTGTTTTATCTTTCTTTTATTCTTCCCTTCTTTTCTTTTCTTCTAAAACATTTTTTTTGTCAAACTAATTGGATGTATATCCTTGTTTATTTTCATATACTGTACATTGTAGTTTTTATATCTTTGTGAAATGTTTTCTGTTCTGTATTATATCTATTACTTCATGAAGGTTATACCAGCTTTTCCTATGTTTATGCAATCAACATGTTTATATGTGTCCTCATCTCTTATGTGATAGGGATAGCTTAATTAATCAATTAGTGGGATACACCTTTATTCAACACAATCTGTATCAATTTCTTTGTATGACATTGAGTTTACTTATATTGTAGATTTCTCTGTCCACTGCCTAGCTGTTTATTGATACATGTTCCCATATTGATTTATGATTCATTATTTTCCTAGTGCATTATCAATATAGAGACATGGACACACTTTTTGAGTTAATTGTTATATGTCTTAATCACCTGTCATGCATTTCTGGTGTTGGAGAGTTCAGAGGAGGGGCTATATATACATCATTCCATCGGATCCCTCTCATACTCCTTGAGAAAGGGCTGGAGAGGCTGAAACATGTAGGAGATTTTGTTTTTTTATGTTTTTTGTTTTTAACAATGTAATTCAATAAACCTTTTTATTTTTTGCTACCTCTGGTGAGTTGATCGGTGCTTTTTCTGGGTTCCTGCTGTTCCACCAATTTTTTCAACTCTACTGCCCCACGATTGGAGTGACGCACTTCCGCAGCGCAGGTTCCGGAAATTCGCTACACCTCATGGGAGAACGCCGAGAGGAGACGGGCACCTCCATGTGAGCAGCCTGAAGTTTTTCCCGGACTGTCTGAGGCTTCGGTATCACCATAGCTTCAGCACGCGGGATCCTACAAGGCTTTATCATAAGGACACAGGTATTTACCTCAATATCTTTGGACATTAAGGGATGCAGAAGCTAGGACCGAGATATTTATGCTAATGAGTTATCAAGGGTTCGGTTCAAGGCTGGCTCTAATTTCTCTAGCTACTCTCTTATTGGGTCCATCTTTCCTTGTCAGTTCAGTCCTTCATTGTACACAATATGCAATGTTATTTGCCCAAGAACTTATAACCTGATTTGCTGCGGATTTAGAACCATCTTTTGGACTTCATATATGTCATATACTTTTCATGTTTGGGTCTCTCAGCTTATTTCTCAGAGTCCTTGTATCGCTATTTTTGGAGCTGGGAGTAGTTACCTATACAAACTCTAGAAGAGGAAGGTTTTGGAAGTCTAGAACTTTCCCCAAGTAATTTTGGTAGGGAACAGGCTAATGATCCCCAGTGGAAAAATGGGTTTAGCCAAGCAGTAGAAGTTAATGGGGTCCTGGTAGAAGGAACAACCAAGGACTCCTATCCCTATTTTTGTTGTACCATGTGAGCCAAGAAGAGGGACAAGAGATAGAAAAATGGTTAGTACCCAGTTCACTAGTAAGGAAGGTCCTAGAGCTAGCACATTCCCACTTATTGCGGGGTCATCTTGGAGTGGAGAAAACACGGGGATATATAATGCAGTAAAAAGGTTCTGTGCCTCCTGCCCCGAGTGTCAGCTGACGGCCCCCCGACCAAGCTTGAGGGCCCCGTTAATTTCTATGCCTATTGAGATTCCACTTGAGAGGATTGCTATGGATATAGTGGGTCCCTTGGAGAAATCTGCTAAGGGTCATCAATACTGTACATCCTAGTAATTCTAGATTATGCCACTCACTATCCAGAGTCGCTGCCTTTATGTAATACTTCCTCCAAAGCCATAGCTAAGGAATTTTGACAGATCAGGGCACCACATTTACGTCTAAACTTATGCGAGAAATATGCGTAGATCTAAAAATAAAGTCCCTAAGAACCTCTGTTTACCATCCGCAAATGGACGGACTGGTAGAAAGATTTAATAAAACTCTTAAGATGATGTTGAGGAAGGTAGTTGGTAGTGATGGAAAGAACTGGGACATCTTGTTGCCTTATCTCTTGTTTGCTATCCGAGAAGTACCACAGGCCTCTACAGGGATTTCCTCGTTTGAACCCCTTTATGGGAGACGCCCAAGAGGGATTCTGGATAGCCTCAAAGAAGAGTGGGAGCAACAGGCTGTTCCAGGGAAGAATGTCATCCAATTTGTAGAAGATATAAAATAATGCATTGCTCATGTTACTCCCATAGTCAGACAACATATAGAAGAGGCACAGTGGGCCCAACAGAACCTTTACAACAGGCATGATGTGGTTCGCAGCTTACGACCAGGGGACCGGGTAATGGTGCTTGTTCCCACAGCCGAAAGCAAGCTATCACATTGGCAAGGGCCATATGAAGTTCTAGAACAGGTCGGCCCGGTAAATTATAAAATTCGACAAGGAAGAGAGAAAAACGGAGCACTATGTCCAATACTGGCAAAGCCAGAAGATTGGCTTTGCCAGTATTGGACGTAGTGCTCCGTTTTTCTCTCTTCCTTGTTCAGTATACTCATCTATAGGCGGAGGCACTTAACCCTTGGAACGCTGGATACATTTGGACTTGCTGTTCATCGTGGATATTCATCCACATGTGAGTCTATTCCAGTTTATCTACATATGTTCTGGACATTATTCATATCATTTTGTTCCATAGAAATAGATTTTCATCACACTGGTCACCGGCAGGTGTCTACTATAATTATATCCTTACTACCGTGCTGTGTGGGATTATAGTTTGCCAGTCACACATCTTTTGGAACCATCTGTTACATCCATTTATTGGGTTAATTCCATCTACAAGAATTCATTTTTTCCAGTATTGCTTTTTTCTATTGAGCACCATACAACATTTTTTCAATATAAAATTCGACAGCCAGAGAGAGAGAGAGGGTGACAGAGAGATAGAGGATGACAGAGAGATATAGGGTGATAGAGAGAGAGGGTGACAGAGAGAGAGAGGGTGACAGAGAGAGAGAGGGTGACAGAGAGAGAGAGGGTGATAGAGAGAGAGAGGGTGATAGAGAGAGAGAGGGTGATAGAGAGAGAGAGGGTGATAGAGAGAGAGAGGGTGATAGAGAGAGAGAGAGAGGGTGACAGAAAGAGAGAGTGACACAGAGAGAGAGAGTGACAGAGAGAGAGAGTGACAGAGAGAGAGAGTGACTCAGAGCCAAAGTCTAAGAGGTCTAAACGAACGCTATCTATTCACAGCATTTATCTAAATTGTATGTAGTCCATTAGACTACTCGGGTACCACTTCCTAGTATTAACTTGAAATAAGATAAACCACCCCGCAGGGGGTTCCACAAAGTCTGAATAATATCCCTTACCACAGTCAAGACTAGGATAGACATTTTCAATTACAATTCATCTCTGTGATTCTGATATAGGGGTTTATTATCATGGCAAGATATTTTAGCATCCTATGCATTCTAACACCAGCACAATACCTTGTCCTGCAGTATCAACCAGTATAGCCCCTATTGACATCCAGTACTATCATTACAACAATCAATGTGAGTATACAAGGGGGGCTTAGTGCTTCTACAAACTACCTTAACATCCCAGGTATGCCCAATACAAGCACCACAATTTACCCTATAGTACCCAACAATATAGCCCTTACTGACTTTCAGCATGAATATAGTAACATGATGCCTATGCACCTGTAAGGAATCCGCTCCTGGGTTTGGCTAAAATCTTTTCCTTACAGAACTATGCAGCTTCTAAACAACTCCCCCTTGTTTCTGCAATTAGCATCCCCTGCTCCTGCAATCACTGCAGCCTGGATGACTCCTCTGCAGCTCCGTCTCTGTGCTCAGTCATTGGAGGAATTCCCTCACACCCCATGCCTTTAATTTGCTCCCTGCCCTTCTTATACTGGGCTCTCCCTTTCCCTCAAGGCTGAACATAGACTTTCTCAAGTAACTGTGCTTGCCACAGCATCTCTGTTTGGCCTGCCTTGGCCTTCTTGCCATAGCTCCTAGTGTTTGGCAGACTCCGCGTGCTGAAGTGGTTACACTGAAGCCCTCTGTGTTTCTTGTCCTGTCTGCAGTTCCTGTTCCCAGTGACCTTCCAGTGGCCTCCACCACTCTCAGCTGTACCCGGCTAGGGGGTGCTGTTCTGTGCTGAAGCGCTGGATCCTGTGCTACTACTCCTGCAATCTTCCTGCTTCTAGTAGCCTCCACTACTCACAGCTGTACCCGGCTAGGGAGAGCTGTTCTGTGCTAAAGCACTGGATCCTCAGTTCCTGTTTCCTGCTCTCTGCGTTGAAGCGGCGCAGTTCCGGTTCCTGCTCTCTACGCTGAAGTGGCGTAGTTCCAGTGTCCGGCTCTCTATGCTGAAGCGGTAGTTCCAGTTCCTACTCTCTACGCTGAAGCGACTTCTTCCTTGTTTCCTGATTATGACCTCAGCTCGTGACCGCGACCTTCGCTCCTGTGCCACCCACCCTGACCCTGGCTTGTCTACCGATTACTCTACCTTCTCCAGTCCTGACCCGGCTATGTTTGACCATGGAATTCGCAACCCGGATCCGGCTTCATGGTCTAAGGTCGGTGTATATCTATCCCCACCTCAGCCCCGCAGTCCGGTCCAGGTGTGTGGTGAGCATAACCGTTACAGCACCTCATGATAACTTGCTTTATTTACAGCTTATCTGGAAATGTTTCCTATTTGAGCACCCACCCAATAGGAGCGGGAAGGGGAGTATACCATCTCTTCCTCCATGTCATTACGAAGCGTCCGAATGGGCACTTTTTTCCACCTCTCCCCATCAGGATATTTAAACTCGCCTCCACAAGGGGGTGGCTCCTCCCTTAACATAGCACCAAATGCAAAACATATGTCGCGACATGATGACGTCAGAACAAGGACCTCCCCACTGATCAGAGTGCATAGACGGAAGCAACAAGAGAATGGACAGCCGACACCTCTATGCACTGCACGAGTACTTCCGGCAATAAGGTGGTGTCTGACGGCTGCCCCAGCTGTTCAAATACAAATAATAACAGACCGGATAGGAGAGCAATAGTGTTCTGCAGAAGAACACAGGGGCACAAGCCTCATTGCCAGCAGTATTGTTGAGTGGCTGGTTATCAGGCTGATATTGTCATCGGATCGGGCATCACATACTACACATATACTGTCTGTAGCATTGGCTAGTCACCGACGCTCCTGAGTGCTACACAAGCACCTGTAAAGGTGTCGGGAAGCATTGACTGACGAGCCTTAGTCCTTCATACACTGTGTACTTTACATTGAGTATTGGCGAATAACTGAGCGCCCCTGAGTGTTGCACAAGAATCCTAAGGGTGTCGGGAAGCACCTGGTGAGGAACCTTAGCATACCATACGTACTTTACACTACCCTCCTATAACACATTGCAGGCATAATCAATGTATGATGGTTTAGATATACCACACACTTGTGCCAACACTTTGTTAACTGTCAAACGCATACCAACTATACCATTATATATTTCTCTGAAGAGGTGTTAAACTTTAAGGCTTTTATTGCATAGGCCTGTTGAGGTACAGCATGGTTCAGCGGTTACCGAAATGGCTATTACCAAAGCCTCTTCTGTTACAGAAATCTACAGCAGTGACGAACTCCTTTATTATTTTAGGCTATCCAGGTCAAATGTTTGCTCAGCTACCTCTATTTATTTTAATATTAATGTGCTTAATAAAAATGTTTTTAAACAGCCAGATCTCATACCCTGATTATAATTCAAAACGTAGGGGGCAACTAATTATCCTTCTGTATGTCCCATAGAAGTCTTTTCACTATATCTTTACCTATTGTACAATACAGAGGAGTGCATACAATTGGTTCCTCTGGTTTGCCTTACCCTTAAGACGTATCTGATGGTCTATAACACGGGTGCGCAAAGTTACATACTTTTCATAGTAGACGAGTTTGAAAAAAGACATACTTCCATCAAGTTCAACCTATGCTAAATGTAGACAACAGATACTTTATCCTATATCTATACTTACTTATTGATCCAGAGGAAGGAAAACAGAAAACCCCAGTGTCGTATCATCCAATGATATCTCATAAGCGGAAAAATAAATGCCTTCCCGACTCCAAGAATTGGCAATCGGATTACTCCCTGGATCAACACCCTTCCCATGTTTATTTAATTGGTATATCCCTGTATACCTTTCCTTTCTAAAAAGATGATCAATTTTTTTTTAACAAATCTATTGTATCTGCCATTAAAGTCTCCAAGGGTAATGAATTCCACATTGTAACTGCCCTTACTGTAAAGAACCCTTTCTTTTGTTGCTGATGAAATCTCCTTTCCTCCAACCTAAAGGAATGCCACAGAGTCCTTTGTACTGCCCTTGTGATGAATAGTTCTTTTGAAAGCTCCTTGTATTGTTCCAGAATATATTTGTATATAGTTATCATATCCCCTCTTAGACGCCTCTATTCTAATGTAAATAAATCTAATTTAGCTAGCCTCTCCTCATAAGTTAGATTGTCCATCCAATTTATTAATCTGGTGGCTCTTCGCTGCACTCTCTCTAGTTCCATAATGTCCTTTCTAAGGAGTGTTGCCCAAAATTGTACTCCACATTCAAGGTGTGGTCTTACTAATGCTTTGTAAAGGGGCATAATTATGTTTACTTCCCTTCCACCAATTGCCTGTTTAATGCAAGATAAGATCTTGTTTGCCTTTGCAGCTACTGCATGACTTTGGGCACTATTGCTAAGCCTGCTGTCTACAAGCACTCCTAAATCCTTCTCCATCAAGGATTCCCCCAATTTATCCCCATTTAATTTGCAAGTCGCCTGTTTATTCTTGCTTCCCAAATGCATAATATTACATTTATCTGTTTAAATCTTATCTGCCATTTACCTGCCCAAGTTTCCAGTCTCTCCAAGTCCTTCTCGAGAGAAATGACATCCTTCTCCGATTCTACTACCTTACACAATTTAGTATCATCAGCAAAGATGGAGACTTTGCTCCCGATGCCGACCTCAAGGTCATTAATAAACAAGATAAAAAGCAGGGGGTCCCAGTACCGATCCCTGAGGTACTCCACTCACGACTTTAGCCCAACCTTAAAAAGTTCCATTTATGACAACCCTCTGTCTATCCTTCAACCAGCTTTCAGTCCAATTTGCTTTATTTTGTACACCAACCTCGTGTGGAACCGTATCAAAAGCCTTTGCAAAATCTAAGTAGACCACATCAACTGCATTACCCTGGTCTAAATTCCTACATACCTCCTCAAGGAAACAAATAAGGTTAGTTTGGCATGATCTATCCTTCATAAATCCATGCTGACTATTACAAATAATTTTGTTTTCCATTATTCTTGGATATGATCCCATATAAAAATTTCAAGTAGTTTACCCTCTATTGAAGTCAGGCTTACAGGTTTGTAATTCCCTGGTTGTGATCTAGCTCCCTTTTTAAATATAGGCACCACATCTATTTTACGCCAATCTTGTGGTACTGAGCCTGTGGAAATTGAGTCCTTGAATATTAAATGTAAATGAATATTAAGTGGGGGGGGCGCAAGATTTTCTGGGGGGGGAGACGCGGCTGTTACAGAGGACCCACGCCTCCCTGAGGGTATTTAAAATAAATGCCGGGGATTGTAGGAGACCACTATAACTTTTCACTTATTTTGCCTTCCAGCGACGCTTCTCCATGGCAACCTGGAACAAATGACGCAGCGGGGTCACGTGACGTCACGTTTCCATGGCAACGTGACGTCACACGACCCGGCAGAGTCATTTGACGCCGGAGCCGTGCAGTGGGTGGGGGAGCGTTCACAGCAAAGTGCATAGCAGGGGAAATGGCCCATCAGCATTAACACAGCGGGGTCCCTGCTTCTGGATGGGACTCCCGCTGTGTTAGTCCTACAGGGCCACATCAGCCTGGAAAAGACGCACATTGAGAGTAGACAAAATCAGTCACTCTCTTTCCGCACCACTAACAGGCGAACGCGCTGCTTTTATTTTAATAACATATTATTAAGCGGGGGGTCTCCGGAGCTGAACCATATTAATTTCATCCCCGGGGCGCATTCATTTCAGCCCCTGCTGCCCAAGTTAAGGGCCCAATATATCTCTGCGAGTTTAAACTTAAAATAAAAACAGCTTAATTACCTTAGCGGCTAGAGGCTAAGCCGGGGTTAATCCCTTAACTACCATAGCGGTTAATAATCGCTGCGGTGATTAAGGGGTTACAGTCTAGGAGTTTATTTTTTTATTTTATTTTTACGGTCAGTGCCCACTGAAGACGAGGAGGACGAAGATGAGGACAGCCTTCATCCTGACAGGGGTAAGAACAACTTATATTTACTATATGCTGGCTGGGTAATATGTTACTTTTACTGGGAAAATGCACTATTATCCAGATTTGATATTTGAGAATTTTAATCAGGTAGTGTTAGGACCTGCAAATTTGGTCATGCCTTGATGTGGCTTGTAGGCTTATAACGCTTTGGCCAAAGGGTTTAACTAAATGACCTTTTTTCAAGAGAATATACCGTGTATAGGTATTTCACTGTGTATTTTTGTCATATTTGATGTAGCTTTGGGCTTTTCTGTCTTTGGTTTTATAAAAAATAAAGGCATGATATAATATATTTACATCCTGTGATATTACAGAGGTACAGAAACTAAAATAATCTGTGACATACACGGGTAGTACATGGCTAGTACAAAGGACTCGGGGCCATCCCTTAAGGTTGGAGAAAAGGAAATTTCATCAGCAACAAAGGAAAGGGTTCTTTACCGTAAGGGCAGTTAAAATGTGGAATTCATTACCCATGGAGACTGTGATGGCAGATACAATAGATTTGTTCCAAAAAAAATGTTGGACATCTTTTTAGATGGGAAAGGTATACAGGGATATACCAAATAAGTATAAATGGGAAGGATGTTGATCCAGGGATTAATCCGATTGCCAATTCTTGGAGTCAGAAAGGAATTAATTTTTCCCCTTAATGGGGTTTTTTGTTTGCCTTCCTCTGGATCAATAAGTAAGTATAGATATAGGATAAAGTATCTGTTGTCTAAATTTAGCATAGGTTGAACTTGATGGACCTATGTCTTTTTTCAACCTCATCTTAATATATAAAATCGAATGGTTAGTGCTATCTGCGGTGAATCTGATTGGTCCGTGGCCACCCCGACTCTCATTGGCCAAGAGGTACGCCCCACTGTGACACACACATAGGCACTAGGTCCGCCCTCCCATAGTCAGCCTCCCACACGACTCTCATTGGTCAAAATGTACAGTGACATCACTGACACACACCTCCTTCACTCTCACACACTTGCAGTGACACCATACGGCCAGAACCTCTGACGACTCCTTGGTAAGTTGACATGTCACACTGTCACCCCCACACTCACACTCCCCCCTGTCTACACACACACACACACACACACACACACACACACACCAGCTGTGCTGATTTAGGGATATCCTGAAAACCTGGCCTGTTTGCGGCCCTCGAGGACTGGAGTTGTGCAGGCCTGCTTTAGGACATTGCTGGGCTCTTCAGGTATCCGAATTTAACAAGTGTGAGTTACAAACACCAAACATTCTCAAAATTACACCTTTTTTAGTTTCCTGCGGCCCTGACTAAAAAAAAACTCATTCTACATTGATCTGGATTGAGTTAGAAAGAGAGAATGCCAGGGTATGGAAAATGCAACTGTCCACCCCCCATAGAGCATTGTGCGATGGCCACTGGGTGTATGCCTATTCTGTGAACCACTTGCAAAGCAAGGAAAAAAGTATCCACACACATCATGATTAATTAGTCTGTCCACCCAGTGTGGTGGAATTAAAGTATGTAACCCTGTCACTGCAAAATAAATGTCAGTATAATAGTCCATCAAAGCGTGCAAGCCCTTATGTAATCAGTAACCTAACTTCTGCATTTCTACGGGGCTGTGTTTTTAATTTACTCTACATTTTGAAATTCCTTGCAGAAAATGTTAGAATTTTCATGTATTGATTTTCCCCCATTACATTTCACATAGGCATAAATAAGACACTCGTTGCAAAGTCTCCTCCTTTCCGTTCTATTGATATCCTGCGTCTGCAACCGTGCTGTGTCTGACTCTCTTGCAATGAAGGGGTAAATGTCCGTGAGAGTACAGTTCGTTATAGATATTGTTGCTTTCTTACACATATAACTGCCTTTATTTGCCAGGGATGTTGTGGTTCTTGTGACGAGAGAATAGTCTGTGTAACTGTAGTTCTCCCAAAGGGCTTTCATAGCTCTATACCGCATTGAACAAATCTGTTCAATCTTCTTTTGTTCAGCTCGGATATTGCCAAGTTTTTAATAACACGGACTCCCATCAGTATTCAGCTGTTAGTTTGCTTCTAGATGTATATATTCTAAAGCAGGGGGGCTCAACTCCAGTCCTCAAAAGCCCCCCACCCCCCAGCAGGTCAGGTTTTCACAATATCCCAGCTGCAGCACAGGTGGCACGGTCTTCGACAGCCTCTGATTGAGCCACCTGTGCTTAAACTGGGATATCCTGAAAACCTGACCTGTTGGGGAATCTTGAAGACTAGAGTTGAGCACTCCTGTTCTAAAGCAGGGGTGCGCCCCCCTGCATCCACTCCCCCGGTACTCGCGCCCCCCTTACCGGCCTGTCGGCGTCAGTGGGGTCATGCAACGTGACGAAGTATACCCAAGTACTCTGCCTTATGCCTCTCTCAACAAGAAGATGCCTCAAAAATAACAATATACAGGCCGATCTGAATGTTAACACATTTGCATGGGTTTAAGGCACCTCTGGCAGAGACTAGCTAATTGCGCATGTACATTGGAGGCTCAGAAGCCCAACCCCAAAAAAAGGTTAATCCGGAATATTCTGTACATTATCTGCCTCACTCACCAGAGAAAAGGAAGCAGCAGCTGTTCCAAAGATGCAGTGATCGGGGTGACGCTGTGAAGCTGTCAGTGGCAGATATTTTCCCTGCCAATGAATGTTGTTGTGGGTATATTTTTGCTCCTGGAGGATTTCACCAGGATAAGTATTCGCTGACCTGATATATTGTTTTTTTGTGGGGTTACGTAGCACAAGACCCTCGCCTCGCATTTGCCTTTCGAGGGGCCCTGGTATATAAATATATCTAATATTATATTATTTATTTCTCTGCTTGTAGCACGTTTGGGGGGGGAAAGAGTCTGCTTATCAATAATATGAACATTATGGGCCATATTTGCCAAGCAGCCTTTTGCCATAAGGCACGTTCCACTGGAAGAGACTGTACAGCCTGTTCTTATGGCAAAAGACTGCTTAGTAAATATTGGTCTATATGTCATCATTTGCATTAATGATCGCCATGTTTTTTTCACTCCATCATGCAGAGGGCTCTGTGTCCACCCGGACGCCATCTCATCAGAAGATTTCTATCCAATCCTTGTTTCCCAAAAATGTGTGTGTGTATTCCGGCTCACGATTCTCTTGCACGCCTGTAGAAAACACAGATTTGGAAAACAAGGACTGGATTACACTCCCATGACATCCTGGGGCTGGGTTGTTAATACTGTCCCAGACGGGTGTCCCTTGATGGGGGGGGGACCTCTGTTCTGTTTATTGAGAGCAGTGTGTATTTTCTTTCTGCAGGTGAGTTCCGAGCGTGAGGTTACACAGACACAACCCCCTACATATAATGGGATTCATTCCTCAGTCTGAAGTTTAACTGCTGGCAACTTTTCCAGAGGCCTCGTTAAAATTTAAAAAAAAAAAAGGTTTAAACTGCAACAAGTTGAGCACAAGCCTCCTGTGTGCTTGTTAAAGTGTCAGTCAGCCGTCGCCCAGCGCCTCACAGCAGATGTTGTTCTCAGTGGCAAGGGATCCCAAATAATTCTGCCTCTCCCACCTACCCTGTAGTTTTGAAAACACAGCACACATTTTATTGCTCATCTCAAAGCAGCATTTCATGTTCACAGTCCCCTGAGAAATGCAGCATGCATTAATATAAAGTGGGGCTAAGTGTGCAATATAACTCTTCCGATAGTGTTTCCACCTGACAAAACAGGCTCAAGTTTTTAGCTCTTCCAAAGGGGCCAGCACAGTAATACAGATTTCATTAAGTACGTAGCGGACTTCTCTGGGCTTAATAAACACACAATCCCAGCAAGCTCTAACCCCAGAACCCACCACATCCTATGTATGTATTTATTATATGTATGTATGTATATGTATCAAAAGGAGTGCTCCTGAGCGTGGCCAGATGTATACAACAGAAGATAAAAATACCCAATGCTACATTCAATGTGACAAAATACATTGTTAAATACTTCAATGTTGGTATTCCCATGAGTACGGGTCATTTAGTGAAACCCTTTGGCCAAAGCGTTATAAGCCTGCAGCCACGTCACAGCATGACCAGTATGCAGCCACGTCACTGCATGACCAGTATGCAGCCACGTCACGGCATGACCAGTATGCAGCCACGTCACGGCATGACCAGTATGCAGCCACGTCACGGCATGCCCAGTATGCAGCCACGTCACGGCATGACCACTATGCAGGTCCTAACCCTACCTGTGAGAATTCTCATTTACCTCTGCAGGGGAGGGAGAATGGCCTCAGTGGGCCTGTCCTGCAGTTACATGGAAACCTGCTACTTAAACAGTGAGCTTAAGCCCTGGGAGGAGGGGCCACCAACCTCCAACCAACTGATTCCAGTTGAAAATTAAAATAAGCACAATCCCAGCAAGAGCCAACCCCAGAACCCACCACATCATATGATGTTGGCTGCAGGCTTAGAACGCTTTGGCCAAAGGGTTTCACTCGATGACCCTTTACTCATGAGAATACTAACATTGAAGTATTTAACTATGTATTTTGTCACATCGGATGTAGCATCCTCTGGGCTTAAACCTGCAACCCCCTCAAAAAAACACGTATGTGTTATGATACATCCCTGCTCCCCAGCTGCAAATATCTGTCTTTACTTTTCAAAGCGAAGAATAGGGAGGAGGAAAGTGTGTGTGTGTGTGTGTGTGTGTGTGTGTCACACTGTTTAACAAGAGACTGTTTTTTTTAGCTGAAGCTCTGATTTGTTTTACAATCGCACTCGTAAACCATTAGAGCACGGATGGCCAATTCCAGTCCTCAAGGGCCACCAACAGGTCAGGTTTTCTGGATATCCCTGCTTCAGCACAGGTGGCTGTGTCAGTCTGTCCAAGACTGCACCACCTGTGCCGAAGCAGGGATATCCTTAAAACCTGACCTGTTGGTTGCTCTTGAGCACTGGAATTGGCCGCCCCTGGTATAGGACATTAGTAGCGTCAGACCTGGAAGACTTGTTATTGAGATTTGTCCGTAGACAAAAGTCCCTTTGCAAGGTGTGAACGCACACACACACAATGCAGCCCAACTCACATTTCAACTTCAAAATGAGGGGATAACGTTGTCCAAAAAGCGAATGAAAATTGCCTTTAGCTTCCCTTTTGTAGGGACGCTTAAAATAGCAGCGAGTTCCTAAAAATATCTTCATAACTCAACCATGGTCATTATGCCTGATCCACCTGTGCTGAAGATGGGATATCCCTGATACCTGGCCAGTTGGTGGCTCTTGAGGACTGGGGTTGACCACCCCTGCATTAGATGCTCAGCTTGAGCCGATTCCTCTACATTTCCCCTCCCTGCACTCCCTATATGACCAGCCCATGTTACTGTTCCAAGCACACAGCACCAGATTTCTCCTTGTGTAATGGAATATAAGAGCCGGGCTCGGCTTGCTTTTCTTGGCGTCAGACCCTGCTGTTTGTGACAACAATATTGGAAGTAGTGTCACTAGCCGGGGTCTACAGAGAATGCTGCAGGTGCCGATGTGACACTCCTATTTTTACTTAAACCCTTGCAGCCCTGGAATGCAGTGTAGCACGTAAAACCCCTTTTTATGAGACTTTTAAGATGGCGGCCTCCATCACCATTACAAATCCCCGTATTGTAGCACTTTTGGTGCCGTTGAACTTTCGAAGCACAAAAGGAATTGGATGTAGCATCTGCTTCGGTGAAGCTAAAGGCGTAGTCCAGGGGTGGCCAACTCCAGTCCTCAAAGGCCACCAACGGGTCAGGTTTTTAGGATATCACTTCAGCATAGGTGGCTCAATCAATAATTGCATGGATATCCTGAAAACCTGACCTGTTGGTGGCCCTTGAGAGCTGGAGTTGGCCGCCCCTGGTGTAGTCGCTCCAGAGCAGCAGTCACAAATATTCAGCACCCTTGTTTTTATTTCTTAAAACCTGCTCCAGGAGAAATGGCGAATGTTTATCCTACAAAAGTCTACAAACATAGAAAAGAGAGCTAGCGTGAAAAGGGCTTTTGAAAGGTGACATTTAAAACCGTGAAATAGGAATTTACCTTTCCAAATGCTGCCATTGTGAGTGTATAATGTAGCTGCAACTAGTCTGCTTCTTGCCAACCAGCCTTGTAGGAACTTCAGTATATATATATACTAGCTGAGAGACCCGGCGTTGCCCGGGATGTAAATGCGTAATAGGTAGTATTATTTATAAGTCAGTGAGGGGTGGGACAGTGGGGTGAGGGGTGGGACAGTGTGGCAGTGGTGTTGGCCGAAGGCCAATGAGAGTCAGTGAGGGGTGGGACAGTGTGGTGAGGGGTGGGACAGTGTTGAGGTGGAGTGACAGGCCAAAGGTGCAATGCGATTGGCCCTAGGGACACAGGGCATGCAGACAAACATACAGACATTTCAGAAATATATAGTAGATAGAGCAAAACAAGTCAGCCGGAGCTAAGAGCATGGAGTCTGTGGTGGCAAGTTCAGTAGGTTTTCCATAAAGATTAGCATTTTGATAAAAAAAAAAGGTTTATGGGGAGATAGTGGCGTAGCTATAGCCCATCAGAGCCCGCACTCATTAGAGACCCGTTCTTTTGTCCTTTCGGAAGAGGCAGATGGGGGGATATGATGGTATTCGGCTGCGGTGGGTTGCCAGCATTGAGGACAAGCACAGCCAGTAGAGGAGTTAGGAGTTGCACAGAGGCAGAGCAGGACTGCCAGGGAGGAGTGTGCTGAAGCAGCAGACACTTGAAGTAAGAAAGACTTGTGGGTCAGACCGTTAGGGCGTGCTCCTCCCCCGCCATCCTGATCTGCATCTGTGCAACTCCTAACTCCTCTGCAGGCTGCTTTTGTGCTCAATGCTGGCGGCCTGCTGCTGCGTACCATCATCTGTTCCCACCACAGGTAGGCATGGAGGGGGAGAGAGCTGATGAGGGGGAGAGCTAATCATGAGGGAGAGAAAGATGATGATGAGGGAGAGAGATGATGATGAGGAGGAGGGGGAGAGATGATGAGGAGGCGGAGAGATGATGAGGAGGGGGAGAGATGATGAGGAGGGGGAGAGATGATGAGGAGGGGGAGAGATGATGAGGAGGTGGAGAGATGATGAGGAGAGGGAGAGATGATAAGGAGGAGGAGAGATGATGAGGAGAAGGAGGGGGAGAGATGGTAATGAGGAGAAGGAGGGGAGAGATGATGAGGAGGGGGAGAGATGATAATGAGGAGAAGGAAGGGAGAGATGATGAGGAGGGGGAGAGATGACGATGAGGGGGAGAGATGAGGGGATGATTATGATGAGGGGGTGAGATGATGTGGAGGAGGTGGTGAGATAATGAGGAGGAGGGGAGAGATGATGAGGAGGAGGGGGAGAGATGAGGATATGATGAGGAGGGGGAGAGATGAGGATGATGATGATAAGGAGGAGGGGGGGGAGATGATGATGATGATAAGAAGGAGGCAGAGATATGATGAGGAGGGATGGTGAGGAAGGATGATGATGAGGCCCTGAATTTGTTTTTGGCCCAGTGGCCCGTGCTTGTCTAGCTGTCAAACAGGTTAAAACATAGGCAGAGCATTGATCGGCTAAGTAGTCTGATTTCACTGGAAACAGGGAGGAATTTTTTAATCTAGTGAAAATTAAGGGTAAAATCTTGTTCTGACCCACATACATCAGCTTCGGCATATATAGAACTTACACAATTGTTGTTTTTTTTGCTTTCTCTGCTGCTTGTTCTCCTTCCTCCATCTCACCTCAGGACTTTGCTGACTATTTCAAGGAAAAGGTGGAATCCATACATCAGGACATCCCTTCTGTATCCTCCTCCCATCCTCCACCTCTTCCTAACTCTCCTCCTGCCTTCCTTGACTCTTTTCCACTGTCACAGAGGAGGATGTATCGCTGTTGATCGCCTCTTCTCCCTCTACCACCTACCCTCTTGACCCCATTCCCTCCCATCTCCTAAAACCTTTTGCGCCTACTTTAATCCCTAAGCTCACACTCCTCCGTTTACTCTGGTACCTTTCCCAACTCTTTTAAACATGCAACAGTTATACCATTACTCAAAAACAGCAAGCTTGACCCTATCTGTCTCTCTAACTATCATCCTGTCTCCCTCCTGCCTTTTGCTTCTAAACTCCTTGAATGCCTTGTATTCGCTCGCTTGCTCCATTTTCTCACCATCTATTCTCTCCTAGACCCTCTACAATCTGGCTGCCGCACTGCTCACTCCACTAAAACAGCCCTCACTAAAATCACTAATGACCGCCATGCTGCCAAAGACAGAGGTCATTACACTCTGCTTATATTACTGAACAAGCAGCATTTGACACTGTGGACCACCCTCTTCTCCTTCACATTTCAATACTCTTGTTATTCGTAACAAAGCTCTATCCTGGATCTCCTCTTACCTCTTCCATTGTACTTTCAGTGTCTCTTCTGCTAACACTTCCTCCTCCTTTATCGATCTCTCTGTGGGGGTACCCCAGGGCTCTGTCCTGTGACCTTTTCTCTTTTCTCTTTACACAGTCTTTCTAGGTGACCTAATCACATCTGTTGGGTTCAAATATCACCTCTATGCTGATGACACATACATTTACTTTTCAACCCCATAACTTACACCTGCTATACAGACCAACGTTTCTGAATGTCTCTGCTATTTCATCTTGGTTGCCTTACACCAACTTAAATTTAACATGTTAAAAACAGAGCTCCTCATATTTCCTCCCAAACCTAGCCATACTACCTCCTTCCACATTACAGTTGGACATACTGTCATAGACCCAGTAGCACAAGCATAGTACTTAGCGGTCACATTCGACATCTCTCTCACATTCTCCTCTCACATTCAAAATGTAGCTAAAACCTGTCATTTTTTCCACTGCAATATTACAAAGATATGTCCTTTCCTCTGTTGCTCGACTGCTAAAACTCTGTCAGAGGCCCTCATTCTCTCCTATCTTAACTACTGTAACCTCCTGCTGTCCAGCATCCTGCCTTTCACCTCTCTCCCCTACAATCTAGGATTGTCCAAAGTGGTAGTACAGCGTACAGCAAACAGAGAGCAGGGTCAGAGGAATAGGAATAAAAAGATCAATTTATTGAAAAAACATTAAAAAAAAACGGAGGATGTAACACTCCTACGCGTTTCATGCGTCCATGCACTTTATCTTTGATAAAATGCACGAACGCACGAAACGCATAGGAGTGTTACACTCTCCGTTTAAAAAATAAATGTTTTTTTAATAAATTGATCTTTTTATTCCTCTGACCCTGCTCTCTGTTGTCTGTGCGCTGTACTACCACTTTGGACATTCCTGGACTCTACATCAGCTGCACGCCTGAGGAGACATCACTGGGGAAGATACAGTGAGTAATTGCATGATTGTCTTGAGGACTATCCAATGAGGAGGGGAAGGTTATAGGTTATGTACCATTCACCACCTTCAGGGAATAATTGTTCTGCATCAAGAAATCTCTATTGATAAAACCACTGACATTATCATACCGTGGATTCATATGACCCACATGTCTTTGTTCTCCTATTTATCTTATAAGAGCATTATCAAAATTGGTACCTAGTAATTGAGCAATAGGACCACTGACACAGATCCCCTACCATCTATCCTAAACACTGCTGCCAGAATCACTCTACTCTTTCCTAAATCTGCAATGTGGGAGACAGTTGAAGAGTTTTCCATATTTGTTTTCAGGTTGCGATGGCCGCGTCCCATGACGACGCAGCTGTCCAATCATAGAACAGATGTCAGACTTGTCTCCCCTGCAGTGCTTGTGCACAGGTCGCTCTGCGACGTCGCAAATGAGACATCACAGATGTGTGCACATTGCAGTTCCTCAGTATAATCGCAGCCTAAGGGGGGGGGGGAGGCAGAGAAGGGGACAGGGGGAAAAACGTTTGTGCTCCCCTGTTTTAGATGACCATCGCTATTAACTGCTATCTGCTACGTAACCCAATTACGGATTCATTTTTTAGATTGCTACTCACCAGCAGGTTCACTGCGTATGTTCTTATACCCCTCTTATTTTATTATGTTCAATATTCATTACATTGCTTTTACACTCCATAACAATCACTTCTCTGTTACGTTCCGGGGTTATTGCTTCCATTAGGGTATTTTTTTCCCTTAGCTCCTGCTCTCAGTACCCTTATACATCAGTACACACTGAATCATTATGGATTTGTATACTTGCAATATTCAACAACTGACGTATACTGTAGATGTGTTGAGTGCATCTAATTTGGGGACTTTGTGGTGTCTCACCCTCCACCTGGAGGTTTGAGACATAATGTTCTGTTTCCATTAATGTACCTACCTCAATAAAAAAAAAGGTTAGTATTTACGTACTTTCAAAGCAGAAGTACAGTACGAGGGTTGTTATATAGCCGTCCACTCTGCCATGTTGCCATACAGGTGGCCCTGCTGCTTTGACTAGACTAGAAAATAATCTGTAAAATAAAGTGTGGATTACTGTTTTCCATGAACTGAACCTGCTAATAATTGTATTCCTAGAATCGTAGTCAGATAAAAATAGAACTTTACAGTCATCTGGTTCAATATTCTCATGAACTCATGGAATACGTGACTGGCATTGACATTAAACAACATAGCTAATACTTTTTTTCTTTTTAACCCTAATACATCATAGATAGATTTCAATAAAATCACAATTTTTAAACATTTACCTAGACCTTCTGTCAACTAGCACATTCCTTTTTACAGCAGCAATACTGCCTACTCATTTTTGACTGTTACATTTTTATAGAATTGACACTGAGGGTCTTCCAGAGCACTAAACTGCGCTATAGTTCACTCCAGGGACCCCAGGGTTCTTGAGATAATTGCCAATTTTGTTGCCATGTTTACTCTCTCATTAGGGAAATTAAAATGGGTGCCAAATCTTGCCAGCCCCGCTGGCCAATATCCGGGAATGAAATTGCAGCTTTCTATTGGACACCAGTGGTATTCAACTTTATTATCAATGTTTGTTTTTGTTATTGTAACGCGATTAAGCAACGTGGAAATTTGGCTACTTCCTACTCACATAATGTATACAGAGCCAATATCCGTGCACCCCAAAACTGGAACAATCTACCGGAGACTCTCACAGCCACCACCAGTCTAAATTCTTTCAAAACTAAAGCTGTCTCATATTTTAATCTGGTCTGTAACTGTTACATACGCCTATAATATATATTATCTCTAACTGTGCATGCAATGTCTTGTATATAATGTATACCCTTACTGTTACTTATGTAACTGTGTATTTGTAACCATGTATTATTTGTCATCATAACTCTGTGCCCAGGACACACTTGAAAACGAGAAGTAACTCTCAATGTATTACTCCTTGGTAAAACTTTTTATAAATAAGTAAAATAAATAAATAAAATATTAGCGCCGTTTCTGTCTTGAATTCCACGTATGTCCTGGCAGTTAGAAATTACCTTTTTTTTCCCTCGCCTGCTTTTAGGACGCAAGCCCTGCGATGTCTTAATAAATAGCATTGATATCTATGCGCCACTGTTAATGTTTTGACTCTGCCCATAATGCCACCTGCTGGCTCATGAAACCAATCCCGCAATCGTAACAGGAAGCAACGCGGAATACAAACAGAGAAAATAACAGTAAGTCGCTTAATAAATATACCCTGTGACATGGTAAGTGGAAGCAGCGCATTTTACATTTATTTAACTTGATTTTTTTTGCGATGTTGCCAGCTGAAACGATAAGTATCTCAGGAACCAGGTGGCCTGCCAGAGGTAAAAATAGAGCAGCTCAGCTCAGGACCCTAAATTAGAATTCTGCTAAAATAATCTATAGTTAATATGGGTGGGATTGCTGCTTTAAAGCTCCAGTGACAGGTGACAACAAACAATGTATTTGCAACTACATCTAAATAAAAAATTTATAGCAGAAAAACTTGAAAAATCCTATGTTTAAAAAAAAAAAAAAATCAGTGCTGTAGTATTAGATGATACTGTCTGCATTTTTTAACTCCTAATGCCATTTTTAATGATTTTTTTTTATGTATTGACCATTCTTTAGTTGCTACAGCAACCATTTAGAAAGTCATATCCACCTCCTCTCTTGAAACAAGCTCTCACACACACCTTTTTGAGTTCTGCACTTTGGCAACAAAGTATCACAAACAGATCTGTTGCTAAGTTCCAAACAGCAGACTGTCTGTTGCTCTGAAAGCTGTAACACTAATGTTTTACACATAGTAATATAGGGGCCTATTCACTAAACAGCTATAAAATCAGTGCATTTTTGCCCGACTATGGGGTCTATGCACTATGCGCCAGAAAAAAATTGCCAGCCTGTTTAAATCGTCAGTTTTGACAGCATTGCTATCACGGTATGCAGTATTCCCCGAATACCTGTGATAGCAACATTTGCAAAACTGGCGAGTAGCCAGCGGCGTGATGATCATCTCTATGAAAACTAGGAAATGGCGCGGTGTGTACAAAAAATATAATTTTTTCCCCATTGTGTGCCAATCTCGCGAGACATCCAATTTCTCGAGAGGCCTATTTAAATGGTCTATTTGTTGTAATATTTCTCTGTGTTGTTGGGAGTGAGTGAGTGACAGACAGAGCTAGGAGTTTGGAGGATTTGGGATTGCTAGATTTTTTGTGAATTTTGATAAGCTTGTCTTCTGTTGTTTTTTCTTTACAATTTTATTGTCTGCGGGTTTGAAAGTTTTTTTGTTAGTGTTTCATTTATTTTATTTCTCTGTTATTTGTGAGTGTTTGAGGTATGGATGGGAGTAGTGGGAGTAGGCATGGGAGTGCACGTGGGAGTCAGGGGAGTGATGGTGGGGTGAATAGTGGTGCTGAGGTGAGTGGTGAGTACGGTGTGGGAGTGCATGTGGGAGTCAGGGGAGTGATGGTGGGGTGAGTGGTGGTGGGGAGAGTGGGATGCTCCGGCAGTCTCTTCCATTGGAAGCAGGGGAGTCCAGTCAGCAGCAGCGCTCAGTGGTTGCAGCTCGGCATCCACGTAAGAAGCGTATAGAAACTAAAAGAAATATACGTTTTAACGATGAGGAGAATAATGTCCTTGTGACTGGTATATTGGAGCATTATGACACTAGGCACTTAGTAGCTAAGAAACTCATAAGCAATTAGTGTCCCAATAATGATTGCCATCTATTAGCTAATATTTCTACATTCACATAGAACTGACATTTATATATAAATGTCATTGTTTATATATACACATGCTATCATTGAGTGTTGGCAACCAGATTACAATTATAGGAATTGTATGTAAATATTATATATCCTGATATACATAATTTGCTAAGTATGCCTCAAAATGTTGATAATCTTGATGTGCCACAGATACTCACTGGCAAAAAGCATGTCAAATAAATGTTACAAACGTTCACAAATTTGTTCACCATTTTTGTTTATTATAAGATATATACATGAACAAAGTTATTGTGTTGTATATCTAAAGACAAGACAACATACCAGGTCAAAAAGGATTTGTGGGAAGAGATTAGAGTGTCTGTGTCGGCCTGTGGAAATCAGATTTGATGATATCAAAACAAAATTGAAGGCTAAATTGCAAAGCATACATTTACTTGCTTTAGGCACTGGAGGAGGACCTCCTGCCTCGAATTTAATGCTGAATCAGTTGAAGGAGCAGCTGAGTGCAAGATTCCAGCCCGTATTGGTTGAAGGCTTGCCTGGGGATAGGGATATCGGTGTGTCAACTACCCATTTCCCCCAGGTCAGTACTTTTACATGAGTAAACGTTTTCACTTGACATTTGGCAAAATCATTATGAAAAGTACACTATCATTACTGATCAATAATTAGTATTCTGTTAAGATGTCATGAGTTAATAGACGATACGAGCAGAATACTTGTTATTACATACACTTAATTATGTGAGTCAACATAAACACTATTACACACCCCTTCATACATATCTGCATTCACATAGTATGTAGTAGTATTAACATAGTATTTTTAAGTAGGTCATGTGTTAAAAATAAAAACATTATTGATATGTAGCAGACACAGCTGCTGCTAATCACAGTTAAACTCTAACATATACAAAGAGTCCAATGAATTCTATAGTCTTATTTACTCATATTACAGGTAATGTTATGTTAACATACTTTCCCTTATTAACAACAATTTTCTCTAAACTCTACATAGTGGCCCCTGCATCACAGGACGGATCACAGGTGGCAGCCCCTGCATCCCAGGTGTCATCCCCATTAACTGAAGGTGAGGCCATCAATTTCTAAGAATATTGTGTGGCACCTTCTGTGCCACAATAACTGATTCGTATGACCATGGGACAGTTGCAGGTGTCACTGACATCGACAGAGTTGTTATCTCCACAAAAATTGACATCTGATGTTGCAGTCACCTATAAATTGTGTTTTTGAGGTGTCAAATCAACATAATTACTTATGAGATCACACAAATATTACATGGCCTGCTGCATGGCAGACTCAATAGGTAACGTTTAAATGGCCTCAAATTAGCCATGCCCAATTGTCCAGCAACCATTTAATTTATTTGTAGTCTGAGATCATCATTGAAGGTGTTATTGAGAATGAAATCAGAAGGCATTGTAACAACGAACTATGTGACCGGTAGTTTGTTTGTGCCAATCAATTAATGTTGTCCTCATTTGTTTACAACAGATATCCCATCTTCTCAATTAATATCTGGATTGTCAGATTCACCGGCTTTACCCTTGCTTACTTAACCGGACAGGCCGGAATGAAGACATGCCCAACCTGCTCGTGCCCATCCTGATCGTGCCCAACCAGCTCATGCCCACCAGGAGCATTTGACATCTATAGAGCTATCGGAATAACTTTTATTGGAGTTCCAATTATGCCATCAAGAATTGATGGGGGTTCATCAACAAATGGTTGTGGAAATACGCAATATCAAAGACATTTTGCTAATGAATAGTTCAGAATTTAAAATCCATAATTGCTCAATGCAATCTATAGCTGGAAACATAATCAAACAAAATGATATGCGTGCCTCAGCACTCGCGTCTGCAGTATGCTCCCCTGCCTCATCATCTGTAGCTTCATTTGATTTTGGAATATTTTCTCCAGATCCATCTATTGCACAGTCTCCGTCACCAGTAATTGCACAGTCTCCTCCACCAGTAATTGTACAATCTCCCCCACCAGTAATTGCATAGTCTCCGCCACCAGTAATTGCATAGTCTCCGCCACCAGTAATTGCATAGTCTCCGCCCCCAGTAATTGCATAGTCTCCGCCACCAATAATTTAATCGTCTCCGCCACCAATAATTTAATTGTCTCCGCCACCAGTAATTGAATCGTTTCCACCACCAGTAATTGAATCATCTCCACCACCATTAATTGAATCGTCTCCGCCACCAGTAATTGCACAGTCTCCACCAGCAGTAATTGAATAGTTTCCACCACCAGTAATTGCACAGTTTCCGCCAGCAGTAATTGAATCGTCTCCGCCAGCAGTAATTGAATCGTCTCCGTCAACATTAATTTCACAGTCACCGCCAACAGTAATTTCACAGTCTCCGCCACCTGTAATTGAACAGTCACCTGCAAAAAACAAAAGATAGAGAGCACATAAGCGAAAACGTTAGAAAATACGGGGGCCCTGTTTCCTCTACCTGGAAAAAGATGATTCAACCACACCCTGTGAAGGCAAGTGGAAACGTATCTGCTGCACCCTTGGCACAGCCACCTGCAGGCATAATGCCTGTCTTTCATTTACCCTTGGCACAGCCACCTGCAGGCAGAATACCAGTGCCCACTGCACCCTTGGCACAGCCACCTGCAGGCATAATGCCAGTCTTCTCTTTACCCTTGGCACAGCCACCTGCAGGCATAATACCAGTGCCCACTGCACCCTTGGAACACCCACCTCCAGGCATAATGCCAGTGCCCAGTTCACCCAGTGCAATTGTGCGGCCACAAATTGCCAATGTTCATGAAAGAGGTCGAAGACGTCCACAAGGTGCACCAACAATCACATGCCCATTCACTAGATCTCAAAGGTTGCTGCTTGAAAATTAATAAAAAATGTATTTCATTATTTTGGTTTGTGGTTCTTATTAGGTAATACATAAACAGCAAACATGCTTTCTTAGAAAACAAATATTTTTTTGCACTTCTAAATACTGTCTGCAAACTATGTCCTTTCATACATATAAAACATACAGGGAACCTACAAGCTCATATTGAATCCCCAAAATAACCACAACATATATATAAGCATATAAGTGTCACAGAGGAGTGCTACTGAGCATGGCGATATATATTTAAAACCAGAGACAGAACATGAAACACAGACAGAGCTCAGTGCACATCCAGCGAAACTTATACACGGTACAGTGCCTAAATATATATGTATAGATATCTATTAAATGAAATGGTCTTTTAGTTTAACATTTTGGCCAAATTGTTTTAAGCCCCTGAGCCACTACACGGCAGACCACATCTCAAGGGTCCCTAACACTAATATAAATTCTTAATAACCTGTGTATTACCAGGAAGAATGATTTATAATAAATCTGTCAAAATTAGTTGCAAAGTTCTAAGTCTATCTAGAGAGGTACACAGAATAGAATCCCTTTATAGGCGCACCGCAGACCGTTATGGAATAAATGTGGTCAGGGGAAAAAATGTGTTTAGCAAAATAATAAATATTTTAATCAAATTTTGTGATTGTGCAATAAAAATAGCAAATAATAAAGAAACAGTATTTACTATATTAAAAGACACTAGTTATGTCACAGAAGTAGGACCAGAGGAATTATTCTGGGCCCTTCAGCAGGTATAGCTAATGTTAATTCACTGTGGTGTATTAGATGTTAAGTATATCTTTGTAGTACATCAAGGTAAATCAATGTATATCCTGTAGTGGATGTGAGCCACTCAAATGTGACATCTGGTGGTGCTGGAAAGTATTACACCCTATGCCTTAAGCTTAGTTCTTTTATGTCTCTGGACTTTAGTGATGTCATAGGCAGTGTGTGGTCCCGCGAGTAGATGCACCGCCAGAATCAGCCATGCATCCAGCCACTGTAGACGGAGGGTCCCCAGCTGCTCTGTGTGGCCAGTTTGGTTTCAAAAGGTCAAGTCGTGGAGTATTCAGTGCTCTGTGATATGCCGTTTTTATTTGGCGTTTGGAGTATCCCCTTGCAATGAAATTATTTTTCATTTCAATGCTTTGTTCCTTGAAGGTCTCAGTATCCGAACAATTTCTCCTTATGCGCAGATACTGGCCTGTGGGGATACCCCTAATGAGGGGTTGGGGGTGAAAACTGTCCGCCCTCAGTTAGCTGTTACTTGCAGTTTTCTTCTTGTGATTATTAGTAGTGAGGTAACCATCATTGTTGATATTGATGCGTATGTCTAGGAAAGTAATGGTGGTGGCACTTATTTCTGAAGTGAGCTTCAGGTTGTGGTCGTTGCTATTTAGCAGATTTAAGAACGTCTCTAGATCCTGTTTGGACCCATTCCAAAGTAGGAGGATGTCATCTATATACCGGATCCATAGATCTATATGATCCGTATATAGAGACATAGCCTCCGAGAATACTCACCCATCTGGCCACACAGAGCAGCTGGGGACCCTCCGTCTACAGTGGCTGGATAGACGTGAACGCAACGTGACACCGCAAGAATATGAAGAACTTATCCATACACAAGATCAAGAACACCTGCTACATCTAATCGATCTTCTGGAAGAAAAAAACCCGGGAGATGGACCCCATACGACTCTTAAACCAAAAAGCCGCTTCACGCCGCATTCGGACAGCTGTGCAAATGTTTCAACTTTCTTGAACCTAGTTACAAAAGACCTAGAGGCACTAAAAGTAATCAGAAATAATAACCAAAGTAACCTCAGTAAACAGGAACAAGAAGCACTCAAAGAACTGAAAAACATGCAGGAAATTACAATAAAACCTGCGGACAAAGGAGGCAACCTTGTAATACTCAAAACAGAAGACTACAAAGCGGAAAACCTTAGACTCCTAAGAGACAAACAATGCTACAGGATCCTCCCCAACGATCCAACCACAACATTCCAAAAAGCACTGGGATCAATACTAAACAATGGCCTGGAAAGGAAAGTCATAACAAAAAGCGAATATGACTTCATGACATCAAAACAACCCACCTTAGCAACTTTCTACAGCATCCCTAAAGTACATAAGAACATCTGTAAACCACCAGGAAGACCTATAGTATCGGGAATCGGATCTCTTACGGAAAACCCAAGTGTCTATATTGACAAAGTACTTAGGAATTTTGTGACTTCTTTACCGTCGTTTGTTAAGGACACAAAGGATGTCCTCAACAGATTAGAAGGGATACAGGTGAATAAGGACACGCTTTTGGTCAGTTTTGACGTGGAATCGCTATATACAAGCATAAAACATGAGTTTGGACTCCTAGCAGTCAAACATTTCCTCTCCTCCCGTAGCTGCCTCTTCATTGATCATAACACCTTTATCATTGAGTTGTTGGAATTTGTATTAGAACACAATTATTTCCTGTTCGACTCTAAATACTATCTGCAAATACAGGGAACAGCAATGGGGACTACATGTGCCCCTACCTACGCCAACCTGTATTTAGGTTGGTGGGAGGAGATCAGCGTGTTCTCGGAGGCTATGTCTCTATATACGGATCATATAGATCTATGGATCCGGTATATAGATGACATCCTCCTACTTTGGAATGGGTCCAAACAGGATCTAGAGATGTTCTTAAATCTGCTAAATAGCAACGACCACAACCTGAAGCTCACTTCAGAAATAAGTGCCACCACCATTACTTTCCTAGACATACGCATCAATATCAACAATGATGGTTACCTCACTACTAATAATCACAAGAAGAAAACTGCAAGTAACAGCTACCTGAGGGCGGACAGTTTTCACCCCCCAACCCCTCATTAGGGGTATCCCCACAGGCCAGTATCTGCGCATAAGGAGAAATTGTTCGGATACTGAGACCTTCAAGGAACAAAGCATTGAAATGAAAAATAATTTCATTGCAAGGGGATACTCCAAACGCCAAATAAAAACGGCGTATCACAGAGCACTGAATACTCCACGACTTGACCTTTTGAAACCAAAAATACAAGAAGAGACAATGAAAACCAATGAAATACGTTGTATCACCACGTTTCACAACCAGTGGAGAGACTTGAATAATATACTAAACAAACATTGGCACATTTTAACTAATGATGACGACCTTAAATTGGTTTTAAAAAATCATCCATCTGTGGTATGGAGAAGGGCTTCCAATATCAAGGATCATCTTGTACACAGCCACTTCAATGTTGCGAACAAGAAAAGCAAGACATGGCTTACTGTTAAAGGCTCATACAAATGCCATCACTGCAAGGCGTGCAGTTATATGAATGAGAGCAAAAATTTCACGAACATGGGAGATACTAAATCCTACAAAATAAAACAATTTATAAATTGCAAGAGTACAGGAATAATCTATCTCGCCACATGCATATGTGGTAAAAAATATGTTGGAAAAACAAAAAGGGAACTAAGAAAACGAGTGTTGGAGCACATAGGCTCCATAAGAAACTCTCTAGACACCCCTATCTCCCGCCATGTGAGAGAACACCACGCAGGGAATACCAACACTTTGACATTCCAAGGGATAGACCATATACTCCCAAGCATCCGCAGAGGTGACTGGGACAAGAAACTTCTGCAACGTGAATCCAGATGGATATACTTACTCAACACACAATGTCCATCTGGTATAAACGAAGGCTTTGCTTTCACTTCTTTCCTATGAATAAATAGAAACTGTTAACACATATCAAATTTTCATGTGGAAAACAAGTACAATGCACATCATTACTCTGGTCAGAGTTTTTTTATATATTTTTTCTAAGTATAGCATTTGGGTGCAGTACCTATGCACCACCAGTTCTAACTCGGCAACACACGCGTCCCATGGTGACCATGACAACCACCGGGTATAAAACAGGAACAGGAGACGCAGATACTCCCACCCCGGAAGAAGTCGCAAGTTAGCGACGAAACATGCAGCATGTCGGGTCTCTGCCGATATCTTATTGATTAAAATATTTCTACAGCAGTCAAGAGCATAGCTCTATGTTTTCACTGTTTCACTACAACGCTGCACAACAAGCTTGTAATTCATTATATGGACCTCTGACTTGATACACCCAGTTAAAGAGGTGTTAGCTCTGTGTTTAACAGGGCTGTGCTACTAGCCAATATACTTTCACTTAGACCACTAACTGTATATCTGCCCTATTCTAGCCTCTATGTACCTCGGACTCCCTTAACATGTAACTACATGTAACAAAATGACCTGATAAGCCACCACATTGTGGGACTGCCTCCCGCTATTATGGGCCACTGCAGGAATCATTGATTTGAATGAAACACTGCGGAGCATATAAATGTATGGCCATACTCTTTGAAATATAGCCATACTCTTTGTAATTAGATACATACCCAGCAGGCACATTCAGAAGAGTGCCGGACACAATAACACTATTTGTGTACTCCCCGATATTTCAGTGTATATGCACGGGGTCCACGGGGCAAAAACCAAGGGGCGCAAGGGGCTACACGGCAAATTTTCACCGAAATAAACGCAGACCCCTTTAAAATAAGTCTGTCTATAGTCCCAAAACTACAGTGTGCCTGCGCGACCAGCTAAAAACACACAGAGCAATATCTTTATATGCATGGTGGGCATTAACCCCATCAGTGCCGGAACACCATACATATAATCAGAGCGAGGCAACAACACACTATCAGGGTATATCTATATCCCCACCAACACAATACTCACCCAGCTGGCCACACAGAGCAGCTGGGGACCCTCTGTCTACAGAGGCTGGGTGCATGGCTGATTCTGGCGGTGCATCTACTCGCGGGACCACACACTGTCTATGACATCACTAAAGTCCAGAGACATAAAAGAACTAAGCTTAAGGCATAGGGTGTAATACATTCCAGCACCACCAGATGTCACATTTGAGTGGCTCACATCCACTACAGGATATACATTGATTTACCTTGATGTACTAAAAAGATATACTAAACATCTAATACACCACAGTGAATTAACATTAGCTATACCTGCTGAAGGGCCCAGAATAATTCCTCTGGTCCTACTTCTGTGACATAACTAGTGTCTTTTAATATAGTAAATACTGTTTCTTTATTATTTGCTATTTTTATTGCACAATCACAAAATTTGATTAAAATATTTATTATTTTGCTAAACACATTTTTTCCCCTGACCACATTTATTCCATAACGGTCTGCGGTGCGCCTATAAAGGGATTCTATTCTGTGTACCTCTCTAGATACACTCATTGTCTGTTCATATACCCACTCCCTAGGCAGCACGCCCTAACCAACAAGGGGTTTTCGAGCGAGGTCTCTATCTATTGCTATCTATATCTCACCCACAGGTCCTCTTCTAAACCTGTTCTCCACCTCAGCTCCTCCTTTTCACTTATTTAGTGAGATAAGCCTGGTACAACCATGGCAGGTTTCCTTTCCAGGAACATGGATTTTAATGACTGGGAAACAGACTCGGAAAGTATCTTTTCCACAACATCAAATATACAGGAAGAACCTACTGTGAACAATATAAAACTGTACTTCCAAAATATGGAAAGACTGTATAAAAAACAGTCGCGCCTATGGTGGGAAATATGTAGCCTTCAAAAATACGAAAAGAACAAGATGATACCGAGGGGTTTGAGAGTGAATCTCTCGCCATCTTATCACAATTTGCAAGATACATTTATAAAAAAATGGGATGAGACAATAAGCAAGTGCTCACATGATCTCATGGCCCTTCTCATTGAGAATGAATTAGTGGAACTTAAGAAGGTAAACTGTGAGGTGGAGAAAAACAAGAAAGAAGCTGTCCAGTGGAAAGAATCTTCAAATTTTGAAAAATACGAGAATATCCTCCAAAAAACTACAGACCAGTATGTCAAAGGAATAAAAGAGAGAAAACACATTAAATACATTCGTGATAGTGGCGACTACTCTAGGGGCAAGATCTACAAACACCACTTCCAGGCTGAAAAAACAAAAATACAGGAGCATAGTGACTCATCCACTGACTGGGATATGTCAGAAACAGAGGACAACAGTACCTACCAAAATAAAGTCATGACTAGATCCAAAACAAACAAGGACAAATCAACTAAACAGGTAGAAGGTCACGCACACCATTTTTTAGAACAGGCCCAGGAAGAAATAGACCATGGCCCAGGAAGACACGAAGAGGAGGGGTACTGGAGAGGAAGAGGAAGAGGACGGTGGTCCAACTACAGGAGACAGAGGGGACGGAGACGATAGATACACAGAGCACATGTAAGAACAAATGCGAGATAATCAACCTCTCCGGCATCCCCTTAACGAATGCACAACTCAGCCTTTTAGAGAAAGGCCTCTCCTATGTTCCCTCCAACAATTTTGATTTGTTTGAATCAATAAAAGATATTAACCTCTTCGCCAGGAAAATGCTGTTGCATAAGTTCTTTAAAAGACGTGAACGCAACGTGACACCGCAAGAATATGAAGAACTTATCCA
>WSYH01003461.1:0-37866 GCA_036426205.1 Ascaphus truei
AGTGAGTGTGTGTGCGAGTACATACCTGAGTGAGTGTGTGTGTGTGTACATACCTGAGTGAGTGTGTGTGTGTGTATCAGTACATGCATGAGTGAGTGTGTGTGTGTAAATCAGTACATACCTGAGTGTGTGTGTGTGTGTGTGTGTGTGTACATACTGTGTAAATCAGTACATACCTGAGTGTGTGTGTGTGTGTGTGTGTGTGTACATACCTGAGTGAGTGTGTCAGTACATACCTGAGTGAGTGTGTCAGTACATACCTGAGTGAGTGTGTGTCAGTACATGCCTGAGTGAGTGTGTCAGTACATACCTGAGTGAGTGTGTGTCAGTACATACCTGAGTGAGTGTGTGTCAGTACATACCTGAGTGAGTGTGTGTCAGTACATACCTGAGTGAGTGTGTCAACCTACAAGGTTCTCCTCACCTACAAGGTTCTCCTCACCTACAAGGCTCTCTTCCTCACCTACAAGGCTCTCTTCCTCACCTACAAGGTTCTCCTCACCTACAAGGTTCTCCTCACCTACAAGGTCCTCCTCACCTACAAGGTTCTCCTCACCTACAAGGTTCTCCTCACCTACAAGGTTCTCCTCCTCACCTACAAGGTTCTCTTCCTCACCTACAAGGTTCTCCTCCTCACCTACAAGGTTCTCCTCCTCACCTACAAGGTTCTCCTCCTCACCTACAAGGTTCTCCTCCTTACCTTTAAGGTTCTCCTCCTTACCTTTTAAAGGTTCTCTATTCCCCTGCATATCAGCTCTGATCTCTCGTTATCCCCGTTTGTCTCCTGCGCTCTGTCCATAACTGTCTCCTCTCAGCTGGTCTCTCTCACCTTAAACCTTTTCCCCTCACTGCCCCTTACCTGTGGGACTCTGTCACACTCCTGGCTATTGTCCCACACCCACAGTCACTCCTACCACCCATTGTGACCAAGCACTGCCATCTCCTGCCCTTATTCCCTCACCTGCTGTCTCTGTAAATCTCCCATCATACCTCTTAAATTGTAAGCTCTTTGGGGCAGGGATTTCCTTTCATATTGTCTGATTTTGTTGCATGTATTGTATTATAATTCCCTGTACTTATGCTGAGTGCACGGAGAGACCCCCCCCACCCCCCCACACGTGATGCTCTGGGAGGCCTCCCCCCGCACTGTGACGCAACGAGAGGCCCTCTCTCACGAGATGCTCCTCCACACCGTGACGCTCCGAGAGGAGCCCCCACCCTGCACTGTGACGCATCGAGAGGAGGCCCCCCTGCACCGTGAGGCCCTGAGAGAAGGCCCCCCCACACTGAGAGACCCCGATGGGAGGGGGTAACCAGGCTATATAATTAAGGTTACCCTGGCTCCGTGTATAAGGGACCCAACGAGTCAGCTCTTGAACTCAATAACATTGTATCTTTACATTGTACTGTGTGTAATAAAAGTATTTTTCGTGTTTTTCCCTTCCCGGGCGTGCCAGCGAGCAGGGATTGCTGGGGGATGAGTTTCCGGGCGTGCCAGCGAGCAGGGATTGCTGGGGGATGGTTTCCCGGGCGTGCCAGAAGCAGGGATTGCTGGTGGTACTGGGTTTCCGTGCGTGCCAGCGACAGTGGCTTGCGGGGGAGGAGTGTCCGGTCGTGCTCATTGAGCAGGGATTGGCTGGGATGAGTTTTCCGGGCGTGCCAGCGAGCAGGGATGGCTGGGGGATTGAGTTTCCGCGCGGTGCCGCGAGCAGGGCATTGCTGGGGATGAGTTTTCAGGGCGGCCAGCAAGCATGGATTGCTGGGGGATGGGTTTCCGTGCGTGCCAGCGCAGTGATTGCTGGGGTGAGTTTCCGGGCGTGCCAGCGAGCAGTGATTGCTGTGGGATGAGTTTTCCGGGCGTAAACCAGTGATGGCAATGATTGGCTGGTGGGTTTCCGGGCATGTCATTGAGCGGGGATTGCTGGGGGATATTTTCCAGGGCGGGCCAGCGAGCAGGGATTGCTGTGGATGAGTTCCGGCGTGCCAGCTAGCGGGGATTGCTGGGGGAAATTATTTCGAGCGGCAGCGAGCGGGGATTTCTGGGGGATGAGTTTTTCCCGGGCTGCCACGCGCGGGTATTGCTGGGGGATTTTGTTTCCTGGCGTACCATCGAGCAGGGATTGCTGGGGATATTTCCAGGGCGACCATGAGCAGGGATTGCTGGGGGGATGGTTTCCTCCGGGCATGTCAGTGATGCGGGGATTGCTGGGATGGGTTTTTTTCCGGGCGTGTCTGTCAGGGATTGCTGGGATGATTTCTTCCTGGCGTGCCAGCGAGCGGGGGAGTGCTGGGGGATGAGTTTTCCGGGCGTGCCACGAGCGGGATTGCTGGGGGATGAGTTTCCGGGCGTGCTAAGCGAGCAGGGATTGCTGGGGATGAGTTTTCGGGCGTCCCAGCGAGCCAGGTATTGCTGGGGATGAGTTTCCTCCGGCGTGCCAGCGAGGCGTGGATTGCTGGGATGAGTTTCCCGTGCGTGCCTCGCGAACGGGGATTGCTGGGGATGTTTCCGGGCGTGCCGGTGAGCAGGGATTGCTGGGGATGAGTTTCCGGGCGTGCCAGTGAGCCGGATTGCGGGGATGATTTTTCCGGGCTGCCGCGAGCGGGATTGCTGGGGATTAGTTTTCAAGGGTGCCAGCGAGATGGGATTTTTTGTGGGGGCCCCCCCCCCCCCTGGTGGAATGAGTTTCCGGCGTGCCCGGTGAGCAGGGATTGCTGGGATTGATTCCGGGCGTGCCGGCGAGCGGGGGATTGCTGGGGATGATTTTCCGAGGCGTGCCCCCCCGGTGAGCGGGATTGCTGGGATAGTTTTTCCGGGCGTGCCTGCGAGCAGGGATTGCGGGGTGATGGGTGTTCCGTGCGTGCCACGACAGGGATTGCTGGGGGATGATTTTCCTGGCGTGCCGTGAGCAAGGGATTGCTGGGGAGTTATTTCCAGCGTTGCCGTAAGCAGGTATTGCTGGGGGATGAGTTTTTCCGTGCCGTGTCAGTGAGCAGGGATTGCTGGGGGGATGAGTTTCCGGGCGTGCCAGCGAGCGGGATTGCTGGGGGAAATGAAGTTTTTCCGGGCGGCAGCGAGCTGATTGCTGGGGGATGGAGTTTCCGGCGGCTCTAGCGGGGATTGCTGAGGGATGAGTTTCCCGGGCGTGCCGCGCGCGGGGATTGCTGGGGAGAAGTTTCCGGGCGTGCCACGAGCGGGATGCTGGGGGATGAAGTTTCCGGGTGTGCTAGCGATCATGGATTTGCTGTTGATGAGTTTCCCCGGGCTGTGCCCGGCGCGCGGGGATTGCCTGTGGGATGAGTTTCCGGGCGTGCCGGTGAGCAGGGATTGCTGGGGATGATTTCCGGGCTTGCCAGCACGGGGATTGGCTGGGATGAGTTCCGTGGCGTGGCTAGCGCGCAGGGATTTGCGGGGATGAGTTTCGGGCGTGCCGGCGAGCGGGGATTGCTTGGGGGATGAGTTTTCCCGGGCGTGCCGGTGAAGGCATGGATTGCTGGGGGATGAGTTTTCCGGGCGTGCCCAGCGAGCCAGGGATTGGCTGGGGGATGGGTTTCCGTGCGTGCCAGCGAGCATGTTTGCTGGGCGGATGAGTTTTCCCCCGGGCGTGCTCGATCAAGGGATTGCTGGGGTATGAGTTCCGGGGCGTGCGGTGAGCAGGTATTGCTGGGGAATGAGTTTCCGGGCGTGCCAGCGAGCGGGGATGCTGGGGGATGAAGTTTCCCGGCGTGCCGAGGCGACGGGATTGCTTGGGGTATGAGTTTCTTCTGGGCGTGCCGATGAGCCGGGATGCTGGGGATGAGTTTCCGGGCGTGCCAGCGAGCGGTGATTGCTGTGGTATGATTTTCAAGCGTGCCACGAGGGGATTCTGGGGGATATTTTCCGGGCCGTGCCGTGAGGCATGTATTTGCTGGGGGATGAGTTTCCGGGTTTGCCCAGCGATCGGGGATTGCTGGGGATGATTTCCGGGCGTGCGGTGAGCAGGGATGGCTGTGGGATTTGGAAAAAACGGTTTCCGGGCCGTGGCCATCGAGCAGGGATTGCTCGAGGGATGGGTGTTCCGTGCGTGCCAGCGAGCGAGGATTTGCTGGGGGATGAGGTTTCCGGGCGCCCGCGGCGGATTGATTGGGGGATGAGTTTCCGGCATGCCAGGGCGAGGATGGTTGCTGGGGGAGATTCCGGGTGCTCAGGAGAGGGGTTGCTGGGGGGATTATTTTCCGGGTCGCATGCCGCGGATGCGGAGATGAGTTCGAACTGAGATGAGGATTGGCTGGGAGAGTTCCAGGCGTGCCAGTCGAGCGGTGGATTGCTGGGGATGAGTTTCCGTGTGCCAGCAAAGCTGGATTGCTGGTGGATGGTTCCTGGTGCCCACGGGGTTGCGGGGTAGTTCGGGTAGCACGGGGATTTCTGGGGACTGGTTTCCGGCGCTGCCAGTCGAGCGGGTGATTGCTGGGGATGAGTTCGGGCGTCCAGCGACAGGGATTCTGGGGGCTTAGTTTCGGCGGCCAGCGAGCAGGATTTGCTGGGGAGGAGTTTCCGAGTGCGTTTCCAGCGAGCAGGACCTGACTGGGGATAGTGTCCGGGCGTGCCCGCGAGGCAGGGATTGCGGGGGATGAGTTTTCCGGGGTCGCGAGCGGGTGGAGGATGATTGGGGGGATGAGTTTCCGTCCGGAGTTGCCATCGAGCGGGATTGCTGGGGGAGGGTTCCGAGCGTTGCCAGCGTGCTTGGGATTGCTGGGGATGAGTTTTCGGGCGTGCCGAGAGCGGGATTGCTGGGGGATGAGGTTCCTCGGGTCGTGCCAGCGAGCGGATGCTGGGGTGAGTTCCGGTGCGTGCCAGCGAGCGGGGATGCTGGGGATGAGTTTTCAGGCGTGCCAGCGAGCAGGGATTGCTGGGGGAGATAGTTCCGGGCGTTGCCAGCGAGCAGGATTGCTGGGGATGAGTTTCGGGCGTGCCAGCGCGCGGGGATGCTTGGAGGAATAGGATTTAATGATTTCCGGGAGTGCCAGCGAGCAGGGATTGCTGGGGGAATGAGTTTCGGGGTGCGCAGAGGCAGGATTGCTGGGGGATAGTTTCCGGAGCTGCCAGCGAGCAGGGATTGCTGGGGATGAGTTTCCGGGCGTGCCATCCGACAGGTATGCTGGGGGATGAGTTTCCGGGCGTGCCAGCGAGAGGATTGCTGGGGGATGAGTTTCCGGGCGTGCCAGCGAGCAGGGAATTGGCTGGGGGATGAGTTTTCCTAGGCTAACCCACCCCCGGGAGGTTCTGTAAGTCGCACACTGGGAATTTCTGTAGCTCACACCCTGGGAGATTCTGTAGCTCACACCCTGGGCGGTCTGTAGCTGACACGCTGGGGGAGGGTTCTGTTAGCTCACACTCTGGGAAGTTTGTCTTCAACTCACACACTGGGAGGTTCTTTAACTCAACACGCCTAGAGGTTCTGTAGCTCACAACGCTGTAGGTTCTGTAGCTCCACACTCTGGGGGGTTTCTGGAGCTTCACCGCTGGGAGTTATTTGCTCACACCCTTGGACGTTCTGTAGCTCACACCCTGGGAGGTTTTCTGTGGCTCCACACGCTGAGGTTCTGGAGCTCATTCGCTGGGAGGGTCTTGTATCTCACACGCTGGAGTTCTGTCGCTCACAAACCATGGGAGGTTCGTAGCTCACACACGGGAGGTTCTGTAAGCTCACCACTGGGAGTTCTGAGCGCTCAGTCACTCTGGGAGGTTTTCTGTAGCTCACAACGCTGGGAGGTTCTTGCAGCTCACCGCTGGGAGTGTTCTGGTAGCTCACACGCTTTGGAGGTTTTCTGTAGCTCACATGCTTGGAGGTTTCTAGCTCCACACACCCTGGGAGGTTCTGTAGCTGCACATCGCTGGGAGGTTCGTATCTCACACCCTGGGGAGGTTTCGTAAGCTTCACACCCCTTGGAGTTCTGTAGCTCACACCCTGGGAGGTTTCTATGCTCACACGCTGGGAGGTTCTTGTAGCTCCACCCCTGGGAGGTTCTGTAGCTCAGTCGCTGGGAGTTCTGTAGCTCACACCCTGGGAGGGTTCTGTAGCTCACACCCCCTGGGAGGTAACTGTAGCTCACACCCTGGGAGGTTCTGTAGCTCACAAGCGCTGGGATGGTTCTGTATCTTCACACGCTGGAGGTTCTGTACTCACACGCTGGGAGGTTTCTTGTCAGCTCACACCCTGGGAGTTTCTGTAACTCACACCACTGGGGAAGGTTCTGTAGCTCACAACGCTGGGAGGGTCTGTTAGCTCACACACCCGCTGGTAGGTTCTGTAGCTCACACGCTGGAGTTCTGTACTCCATTGCCGTATATTCTGTCCCTCTTCTCTTGCAGAAAAAAGGAGCCCCTGATAGAATACGGGGAGTTCTTAGTACCTCTAACATGCTCCAGCAACCCCCCAAACATCCCCATATAACCGCTGCCGCCTTCTCCCTCATCACCATACATAGTCACTTTATATACACTTCAGAGTTTGTGTGAACATAAATCCCCAATAAAATTATCTTTCAGTCAGAGCGGCCAGGAAAGTATGCAGAGCAATATAAATAATGACCTTCAGAGCCCACCCTGGCAGTGGCAGGGGGTTAAGCCAGCAATTAACATGTTTCCTTGAAAATAAACATACCGGCATTGCATCGGTTACTGAGTATCTCTATACAATCTCTTCTACATTTAGAGAAGATAATTCCTATTTATCAGTAATCGTTCTCTTATTTAGAGATGTAGCAGACCGGGAGTTCGTGGCTCACACGCTGGGAGGTTCGGAGCCTCAGTCGGTGGGGGGTTCCTGTAGCTCACACGCTGGGAGGTTCTGTTAGCTCAACGTGTAGTTTCTTGAGCTCAGTCGCTGGAGGTTTCTGGAGCTTTCAACACGCTGGGAGGTTCTGTAGCTCCACACCATGGGAGGTTCTGAAGCGCACACGCTGGGAGGTTTCTGTAGCTCACACTCTGGGAGGTTCTGTAACTCACCACGCTGGAAGGTGCTGATAGCTCATGCTGGGAGGTTCTGTAAGCCAACACCCTCGGAGTTTCTGTAGCTCACACCCTGGGAAGTTTTCTGGTAGGCTCACACCCGGGAGGTTCTGTAGCTCCACACGCTGGGATGTTTTCCTGTAGCTTACACACCTGGGAGGTTCTGTAGCTCAAACACACTGGGGGGAGGTCTGTAGCGCTCACCCGGGAAGGTTCTGTACTACCCGCTGGGAGGTTTTCTGTAGCTCACACCTGGGAAGGTTTCTGTGCTCACACCCTGGAGGTTTCTGTAGCTCCACACTCTGGGAGTTTCCTGTAGGTCACACAGCACGCTTGTGAGGTTCTGTAGCTCACACCGCTGGGAGGTTCCTGTAGCTCAGTCGCTGGAGGTTCTGTAGCTCAGTTCCGCTTGGAGGTTTTCTGTAGCTCACACGCTGGGAGGTTCTGGTTAGCTCACACACACCCGGGAGGTTTCTGTAGCTCACACCCTGGGAGTTCCTAGAGTCTCACAACTCTTGGTGTGTTTCTGGAGCTCAGTCGCTGGGGTGGTTTCCTTTGATCTCATTCCGCTGGGTGGTTTCTGTCTACACACGCTGGGATTTTTCTGTATCTCACACGCTGGGAGGTTCTATACCTCACACGCTGGGAGGTTTCTGTATCTCACCCCTGGGAGGTTCTGTAGCTCACACCTGGGAGTTCTGTAGCTCCACGAGCTGATCGGGTGCACGGGGAAGGGGGGGGGGGGGGATAATAGCAACTAACGATGTGAGGAAAATGCCTGAGGTACACCTAAAGGAGGGATCCTCGACACGTGAACTTTGGAGCGGAAAAGAGGTGCGAGCAGCGACGGCAGAACTTGGGAAGGAAGAATCAGTGGGTGGGGCCTATCTGTCATACGGGCAAGCATGTCGAGTCAACGCGAAAAAAGGGAATAGCGTATGGGTGTAAGTACCGGGGGAATGAGGGGGATTAGGATGTGGAATGGCTAGGCGCGAAGACAGTGTGGGGTAGAGAAATAGAAAGGAGTAACATGGGAAAGGGGACAAAGGGGCACGCAAAAGGAATATGATAGGAAGAAACTATAACGATCTCTTATGCCGGATTTTTTCACCTGAGTCAAAGAAGGGTAGGTATCAATGGGGATTATGGATTAATTAAAGGGGGAAAAGTAGAGTGACAAGCAAGAAGATAAAGGGGTTTAAGAAGAAAAGCGGTTGCTAAAATCGATACAGTGCTAAGGTTAAGGGGACGAACAAGATGATGAAAGGGGGAGGAACGAAGTCCAGTAGCAGGACTAATAAGGGTCACCGAGATGGATAGTCAGATAGAAAATAACAGAAAACTAGCGAAGTAGACAGAGTAATAGAGGGGGTTATTATTAGGGGGGTGGCGGGAAGCTAAGGGCGTAGATGGAGAGAACAGAGTGAGGAGGGCGGTGGGGGAACTCAATCACCGACCTTCTTCTATCGCATACGTCCCCCCACGCAACTCCACACACCTCCTATCTTTCCTTCTGTTCGGCACCTCCCTCACCTGCCCATCACGAGTAGAACCGGCAGGGCTATGACAACACGTCTAGTACTAAGGCAGCAGCAGGGTCCTAGGTTTTACTAGAACAGGCACGCTCAGACCGTGCATCCCTGCCAACACAACAGAACACTAATACGGCTGTAGAGATATTGCTGCGCGCGTAAGGTAAAGTAATCTTCTACATCAACGACAAGATATACAAGGTTTAGTAACATGAAGTGGTGGCGGTCCCTTTGTAGCAATGGTGAACAAAATGTACCAACAATAGACGCTGAAATGAGTATAGGTAAGATGAGCAGATGCGCTTGGGTATAACGGGGGCCGCTTGCAACAAATGCAGACAAAGGACACCCCGCTCCCCCGATCTTCTCCTTTCCGCCTCTGGTTCTCCCCCCTCTCCCATTCTTTTCACCTTCGGTTATTCTCCTGCTCTTAACCTATCATTAGTTTATCTATATTACCCGAGATCGGCCGGTTCGTTCTAATTTCATGTAAACCGCTCGCACAAAAAGATACAAACGACTCCAATGATCAAGTTGCGGTGGGTGTACCCGCTCCATCCATCACCTATGTCAGTGCACTTCGTAGGGAGCTCTGGCACCGCGACTTGAGGGATAGATGTTTCAGGATTAGTTCTTGATCGTCCTAAAAGGTGCTAAATGAAGGTGGGGATCAATGCGTCTCTGGGTTCCTGTGGGGCCGTGGTTTTTCCTGTTTTTTAAGGGGGAAGGAATGATCGGATTTCCCTTCTCCCCCCCAATCCTCATCACAACAGCCCCACTGCTCCGCCAATCCTGCACACACAGCCATCACTGGCCCCCGCATCCTGCAAAACGCCGTGTCCTACACTGCCCCCCACCAATCCGCACCAGCTTATCACTAGCCCCCCCAATCCTCCTGCACACCCACTCGCACTGTCACTGCCTCCCCCACCCTGCCCATTCATGTCTTCATACTTAGCGCTAGGGGGGCGACTCCCCGATCCTTCCCGCACCCCTAGCCTGCCTCGGAAGCTCCCCCTGCGCATGCTTAGGGGTGTCAAAGAACCGCCCTCCCTTTCCTCTCCCCCTCCCTAGTGTCGCCTGCAGCCTTCACTGCTGCTCCCGCCAATCCTGCCCTACACAGCTGTCACTTGGTGCTCACTGCCGCCCCCGAATCATCGCATCACAGCTATCACTTCTCTCGACTTCATCACTTCCCCCTCAAATCTGCAATGAATACAAACGGCAGCTGTGACTGCCACCATCCTTCGCACACACAGCTTGTCACTGCCCCCCCAATCCTGGCACACAGCGAAAATCACTGCCCCCACAATCCTGCTTACGCACATCACACACAACTAACACCCACCGCAGCCTCCCCCTCGCCCCTCAAACACAGAATACTACTCCGGCCTCCCCCCCCCCCCCACACACACAAGTGCACCCCTTTGGCTCCCATCTCCTCTCCCTCCCCAACCACCCCACTGATCAACCTCTCGCACATACTGCTCTTTAACTGCGTGCAGCAAGCTGCTGGCTCCTTCCCCTCACCCTGCACTCACCTGTCTGTTCCCATCACTGTCATGCACACAGTCCCCCTGGGAATCTATCACTGCCCGCCACAAATCCTGCACACTCCGCTACTCACTGCCCCTGGCCCAATCCTGCACACACCTTCACTTTGCCCCCCCATCCTGCACACGCAGGCTATCACTGCCCCCCCAATCCCTGCACACAGCTATCACTGCGCATCCATCCTGCCACCAGCTATCACTGCGCCCCCCTAATCCGCACTAGACACAGCTATCACTGCCCCCAATCCTGTCACATGCAGGCCTCACTCTGGCCCCGGCACAATCTGCAGCACAGCTTCATCTCTGCGCCTCCAAAAAAAAAACTGCCGCCCCCCACGTCCTGCACACAACTATCCTCACTATCACTGCCTCCACAATCCTGGCGTACCTGCAGAACGTCACAACACAACACTACCGCCTCCCCTCCCCTCTCACCTCAAAACACAGAAACCAACTCCTAAAACTACTCCTGGCACTCCTCGTCTGTCTCACCCGGCTGGTGCCTACTCGCGCCGCAGCCATAGCAAACGTTCGCCACCCTTGCCCAATCTGCATTCGCTCGCGCTCGCTCCAAGTGCGACTCCGACACCATCCCCTCCTACCCCTCGCATTCCTTCCGCGACCTCTGACGAACCCTGCCCTTTACACTAAACTTTCCGTTCCCCGCTTCTTCTTCGACAGCTAGAACAGCTCCACCCCTTTTGCGCCCCATTCCCCACTCCCTATCTCCGTACCTCCTCACGTCTAATCTCTTTAACGCCCCCTCCCAACCACTCCCCTTTCCGATTCCTTGCCACCTCCCCCCTTTCCTACTTCAGAGTTCTGCAACCATCTCCCCGTATCCGAAGACTCACGCCGATCTTTTCGCTCAACACTTAATCTCGTGCCTACCCAAACTAGTCCAGTGCTATTTCCCCACACTTCCCTCCATTTTTGCATCTGTCACGCTTACGTACCCCTAGAATAAGGATGGACCACTGCGCCCCCCGCGCGTTGCCCAGCTGCCAGTCACAACGTAGCCCCCCATTCCAGTCCTACCCCCCGTCGTATCCCTGCGCGGCGTCCCGGTGGAGCGAAAATCCATCGTCCGAAAATAACGAAACGTATCAGGCTCGCATGACATTCCACTCGTCTAACCCACACGAACAACCCCTCGGACCGCCGAGCTCCATAGCGAACACATGCCCACGAACAGAAACCCAACACTCTAACCCTACACGCGAGTAGATAGAGTACGTTAGCCGCTCGAGTAGGGGGCATCCTCCTATCCGGTCCCGACACGGCGAGGCCTTGCCTGAACGGCAAATGATCTGGGTGACCGGATCCAGGGAGGGCTAAACCCAATGGGTATCGTGCGAAAGGGTTGCGCGCTCTCCTCCCTTCCCTCCTTCCTCAGCCCTCAAGCCTACGTGCACCCCCGACAATAAGCCGCACTCGACTATCGGAAACCATTACCGACTAGGGACCGACAAGGAGCACTCCCGGGCAGGCAAGTACAGCCGCATACGAGCCACGAGGATACCTTCATGAACACGTACTTGCATCACCTCTCGCGTGGCCCCCGCCGTTTGGTTGCAAGAACGCAATTAAGGCTTACGCTGAAACAGTCGGAGGCACCAGCGCCCTCGGGTCGTGTAGGCTCTAATCAGGCAAAATCACAAGGCCGAAAAACAGCTCGCCCATCCTCCCCCCCCCCCCCGGCTCCACATCTGTTTCGTCCCTCACGCTCTCTCCCCCCAAAACACCACATTCGATCCAACCTCCGCACATAACTGCTCTTTAAAACTGCTGCAGCAAGCTGCTGTCTCCTCTCACCCTGCACACACAGCTCTCACTGCTCCCAATCCGCAACACCCCTCACCCTGCACTCACCTGTCTGTTCCCAGCACTGCAGTGCACACAGGTCGCCGGAAGCTGAAGACAGGTGGATGCCGGTAACGGGGCAGTTTATGGCGTCTCAGGACGACGGAACATTTACAGCTGGACTAAAGAATACCGGGTGCAGGTCCCGGGACAGCTGATCTATGTGACTGTGGGACCCGGCTGGCGTGTGGGAGTGAACAAGACAACACAATCTTCAAACGCTGGACGGGAACTGGAAATCATCGCAGGTAAAGGGAATACGGAATGAGGTGCGGACAGGGTGCAGGGTGGGTGTAGGTGTGTAGCCCTGGTTGTTCTTGGCTATAAGTCTTCCTCCTCCTGGCAGTAATCCCCTAGTAGGGTGGTTGGCCAGGAGTAATCATTGCTTTTTCTCCCCACCTTGCAGCTCAGTGAGTCAGAGAAGGTAGTGCAATCAGGCTGCTGTCCAATCAGGGACAGGGTGGTGTTCTTACTGGAACTGTACTTCCTCTATTTAGGAGTTGTGTCCTACCGTGATAGAGGTGTAGTCTATCGCAACTAGTGTAGCAGGGCTCTGCTACGGGGTCATTCCTATGGGGACAGGTGAGAAGACTATGCGCCCTTACCTTACACGCAGGGAGAAGGGAAGAGAAAGGACTGCGCCTGGTGGCTGTCGCGGAGTAGGTCCAGGTGACATCCTAAGTGAAGACCTGATTGATAAGATGTATTCAGTGTAAGACTGTGCACTGTTCTTGATTGAGAGAGAAAGAGCAGATAAAGATCATCTGTTTCCACGCTCTTCTGGCCTGAGACTGAAATCTATCAGGGGAAGAAGAGGTAGTTCTCCTGCAGAGATTTCTCCCCCATCCCTGGGGGCTGCAAGAATGGAGGCGCTGTCAACGTGAGTACGATTTGGGCAAGACCCCAGAAGCTGTCCTGACCTCTCCCCATAACACCAGGCGGGAGACTCAGGGCCCCCTGTTACCAGCAGGTCTGCACCACACTACCATGAGAAACCAGAGCAGGTTTTCTCAGGATAGACCTACGGAGATGGGTGGGGAAACAGGGTTACAGGTGTATAGATAAGACAGGCAGCGGTACAGGGTTTATAAGGAATAAGACAGGACGGGGTGCAGGTGTAAAGGAATAAGACAGGACGGGGTGGGGGGTGTAAAGGAATAAGACAGGACGGGGTGCAGGGTGTAAAGAATAAGACAGACGGGCGCGGGTTAAAAGGAAAATAATACGGACGGGGTGCAGGTGTATAGGATAAGTACAGGACGGGGTGAGGGTTATAAAGGAAAAGACAGGTACAGGGTGTCAGGGTGCATAAGGAATAGACAGGACGCGGTGCGGGGTGTATAAGGAATAAGACAGGACGGGGTGCAGGGTGTAAATAGAGGACGGGGAGGGTGTATAAGAATAAGACAAGGACGTGGTGCAGGGTGTATAAGTAAAAGACAGAACTGGGGTGAGGGTTATAAGGAATAAGACGGAGCGGGTGGTGCAGGGTGTATAATGAATAGACAGGACGGGGTGCAGGGTGTTATAAGGAATAAGACAGGACAGGTGTGCAGGGTTGTATAAGGAATAAGACAGGACGGGTGCAGGGTGTATGGAATAAGACAGGACGGGTGTCATGGTGTATAGGAATAAGACAGGACGGGTGGCAGGGTGTATAAGGAATAAGACAGACGGGGCGGGTGTATATGGGATAAGACGACGGGGCGCAGGGTGTATAAGAATAAGGACAGTGGGGGCGCAGGTGTATAAGGAATAGAGGAACAGGACGGGGATTGCAGGTTTTTGTATGAGGAATAAGACAGGACGGGGTGCAGGGTGTATGAGAATAAGACAGATGGTGCAGGGTTAAGGAATAAGACAGGACGGGTGCAGGGTGTTGAGAATGACAGGACAGGTGCAGGCTTAAGGAATAAGCGACGGCGGGTACAGGGCGTAAAGGAATAAGACAGGACGGGGTGCAGGGTATATAAGGAATAAGACAGGACGGGGTGGGGGTGTAATAAGGAATAAGACAGGACGGGGCTGCAGGGTGTATAAGGAATAAACAGGACGGGTGCAGGGTGTAAAAGGAATAAGACAGGACAGTGTGCAGGGTGTATAAGGAATAAGACAGGACGGGGTGCAGGGTGTATAAGGAATAAGACAGGACGGGTGCAGGTGTATAGGAATAAGACAGGAGCGGTGCAGGGTGTATGAGGAATGACAGGACAGGTGCAGGCTGTATAAGAATAAGACAGGACGGGTTACAGGGCGTATAAGGAATAAGACGAGACGGGGTGCAGGTATTAAGGAATAAGACAGGACGGGTGCGGGGTGTATACGGAATAGACAGGACGGGTGCAGGTGTAAAAGAATAAGAGGACAGGTGCAGGGTGTATGGAATAAGACAGGACAGGGTGCAGGGTGTATAAGGACTAAGACAGGCATGGGGTGCAGGTGTATAAGGAATAAGACAGGACGGGTGCAGGGTGTATGAAGGAATAAACAGGACGGGTGCAGGGTGTATGAGGAATGACAGGACAGAGTGCAGGCGTATAGGAATAAGACAGGGACGGGGTACAGGGCGTATAAGTAATAAGACAGGACGGGGTGCAGCGATGTATATGGAATAAAACAGGACAGGTGCAGGGTGTATAAGGAATAAGACAGGACGGGGTACAGGGCGTATAAGGAATAAGACAGACGGGGTGCAGCGTGTATATGGAATAAGACAGGACGGGTGCATGGTTTATATTAAATACACTACAATGCGCATGGCTGCCACAAGCTAAGATGGCGGCGCCCTTTGAGGGTGCCGCCGGTGCCCCTGAGACCGCTCCACTCCTCTACCGCCCTCATCTCCAATGCCGCGCACAGGGCCGCCCACGCGCCCGCACCTCCCCCCCCTGGCGCCGTTCCAACGCCGGGAGGTGAGTACCGGGAAGGGGGTACCGCCATGCAGAGGGGGGACCCGGCTACACAGGATATAGGGATAGGTAAAATTAAGTACTTTACCAGGATAGGAGAGATCACTGCTCAAGGTGGCGGCTGGTACTAAAAGGAAGCATGCTGGTCTGGGCTGATGGAAATTAATGGAACATACCACTTGGCAAGGGGAGGGGGAGCAGTCCATCCGGTAAAAGGCTGGGGGGGTGCCAAGGCAAACTGGCTAAAGCCAACAGTAGCTGAGGAGTGCAGCAGGCCTGAAACAGAGAAACACACACACATCCTGTTCCATGACAAACATAAACACATCCACCTATCACGAGCTGCCAATTCTCTCTCCCTTCTCTGGTGGAAACCAATCTCTCCTTGTGCAGCTTCTTTCCTTCCTTCACACCCTATTCATTCAGGTCTGCTGATTAGCTCACCTGCATCTAGCTTCTCCAGGGGAGGTTAACTGCGTGCATGCTGGAACATACGCTCTGCAAGGCTCTTTCCAATCTGCGCGACATTGACTTCCGCCTCACCCTCCCACTTACTAGCTTCCTTCCCCAACACCAACTCCCTCACACATTACCTGCTCTCACAGCTCTACCTCCGCCACTCCCTCTAACTGCTTCCCCTCAACTCCTCTCACACATTACCTGCTCTCACAGCTCTACCCTCTCGCACACTCCCACTACTGCTTCCCCAACACCAACTCCCTCACACATTACCTGTCTCTCACTGCTCTATCCTCCGCCACACTCCCACTTACTGCTTCCACAACACCACTCCCTCACACATTACCTGCTCTCACTGCTCTAACCTCCGCACACTCCCACTTACTGCTTCCCAACACCAACTCCCTCACACATTACTGCTTCACTCTCACACCTCTACCTCCGCACCTCCCTTACTGCTTCCCAACACTCAACTCCCTCACACATTACACTGCTCTCCTAATGCTCTAACTACTCCGCACACTCACCACTACTCTGCTTCCCGACACCAACTCCCTCACACATTACCGCTTTCACACCTCTACCTTCGCACCCCATCCCATTACTGGCTTCAACACCAACGCCCTCACCACAACATTACCTGCTCTCACAGCTCTACCTCCGCACACTCCCACTTACTGATTCCCAACACCAACTCCCTCACACATTACCTGCTCTCACAGCTCAACCTCCGCACACTCCCACTTACTGCTTCCCCAACACCAACTCCCTCACACATTACCTGCTCTCACAGCTCTACCTCCGCACACTCCCACTTACTGCTTCCAACACCAACTCCCACACATTACCTGCTCTCACTGCTCTACCTCCGCACACTCCCACATACTGCTTCCCCAACTCCCTCATACATTACCTGCTCTCACAGCTCTACCTCCGCACACTCCCACTTACTGCTTCCCCAACTCCCTCACACATTACCTGCTCTCACAGCTCTACCTCCGCACACTCCCACTTACAGCTTCCCCAATTCCAACTCCCTCACACATTACCTGCTCTCACAGCTCTACCTCCGCACACTCCCTCTTACTGCTTCCCCAACCCCCTCACACATTACCTGCTCTCATAGCTCTACCTCCGCACACTCTAACTTACTGCTTCCCAAACACCAACTCCCTAACACATTACCTGCTCTCACAGCTCTACCTCCGCACACTCCCACTTACTGCTTCCCCAACTCCCTCACACATTACCTGCTCACACAGCTCTACCTCCGCACACTCCCACTTACTGCTTCCCCAACCCCCTCACACATTACCTGCTCACAGCTCTACCTCCGCACACTCCCACTTACTGCTTCCCCAACACCAACTCCCTCACACATTACCTGCTCTCACAGCTCTACCTCCGCACACTCCCACTTACTGCTTCCCAACACCAACTCCCTCACACATTACCTGCTCTCACACCTCTACCTGCGCACACTCCCACTTATTGCTTCCCCAACGACCTCATAACGACCTTCAAACAATGGTAACACATTTTATGAAGGTTTGTATTACTTATTAGAACAGAAAGTGCCAAACATTAAAAATTCAAATATGATCTTAGCACCTAAGCACTGAGTCCCTGTCATGTGGGGCTTTTAATCTCATTTTGGTACCTGCAGCACGGCAAGGTAAGGTGATTTATTTCATATGGAGTTTGCCACTGGGATTTAAACCATGTGTACCCACTTCAAAGGCCAGTTCTAACCCGCAGGCTGGTCCATCAGTCCCCAATAAAGGTAATATTTGGAAGATATTATTTGTTTTACAGCCACCCCATCTCTCTGCCCTGTAGGTAGTCTGAAGCAGGTGGACGCTGGAGGTGATAAGTTCTTGGCTGGCGTGAACCGTCTGGATTCTATTTACTGCCTGAACCAAGAGCCAACTCTTTCCACGGATCCTGCTCCCACCTTTACCTTGTTAGAGGGGGGTCTGAAATATTACAGCTGTGGTCCTCGCGGCTGCTGGGGAGTGAGCAGCATCAACGAGATCTTTTACCGCTACGATGTGAAACCCAACGCCTGCCAGGGCAGCAAGTGGCAGCAGATCGAGGGCAGTCTGGTCATGGTGGAGGTTGGCACAAACGGATCAGTGTACGGTGTGAACGCAGAGGGCAAAGTGTACAAGAGGTAACGGTTTGGGGGCAATAGTATACGAGTCTTTACTGCTCTGCTCCACGAACTCGCTATGCACCGGATCGCCTCCTGTCCCATCTCACCACCTCATTGTGTCTCTACTGCTCTGTCCCACCTCTAATCTCTCTCATACTGTCCTCTTCCTCTGGGACTCTCCTCCGTGTGACAAGACCCCTCTCTCCCCATCTTCAAACCGCCGGAAAAGTCACCTTTTACACGGAAGGATTTCCATCGGGTTGTTAAATGACAACCCTGCATATAACACAGGGGGTGGGTGGGGGTACAACCTTGCCGTCTGAGCAGAAATGTAGACCCCCGTCTGCGCTGGCATCTAACTCACTGCCAGATAGTCTGGACCCCCCACTCCTTGCTCACAATTAGTGCCCATGTGGGGGAGGAGTGAGAGTGAAGGGGGGTGAGAGGGAGAGTGCGGGGGTAAATAAAGGAAGCAGAGTGGGAGTGAAAGATAGAGGGGAGGAAGAGTGAAAGATAGAAGGGATGGGAGATGGGAGAATGAGGGGGGAGATGTGTGAGGGAGAGGAGAGGCGGGGAGGGAGAGAGAGGGAGAATTAAAGAGAAGGGGAGAGTGAGTGAAAGTAAGGGGGCTCCTGTGGACAGGATGAAATAACAGCAGGTGAAGTACCAGCCCTTGGGGTTCTGCAGGGGATGGGAGAAAGGGGATGTCCAATCAGGGGAAGTGAGATCCCTAAACCACAAGGGGGTGTACGTGAGGAGGACCGACAGAACTTCTGTATGAACACTGGGGGACCAGCTGAGCCGCAGGCTGTGTCAGCGTGTGCTATCCCCCGACAACAAGTGACAGCAACGCATGTGACCCGACGCGCACGTTTCGCATGTTGGGACACGTCTCCATTTTGTCACCCATTTTCTCCTCTCTTGCATGTGATTATTTTGTATTCACAGCACCGGTCTCCCCTGGTGTTTCCCTGTGTATATAATCCTCCTGCCTTTATTCCTGTGTGGTCATTACATATTATGCCAGTCACTGGGTTCTGTGACTTCTGCACTGTCCAAATGACCCATCTAACCACCACCCAATCTTTCTCCTTCCAGAGAGGGCATCTGTGCGGATAAGCTCACTGGGAGCTCGTGGACTCCCGTAGATCTCTGCAGCCGCTATAAGCATGTCAGCGTTGATGTTGGGACCCTGTGGCTTCTCACCGAGGGAGGGGACATCTTTAAGTGTGAAATCTGAGTAGAAGGACAAGCACTTCTGTGTCTAATCCCTCCCCCCGCTCCGACTGTCTCCCTGATGGAACCAGAGGAAAGCTATGGCTATAATAAATAATAAAAGGTTAAAAACATCCTCATATGTGACGTGTTAATGGTGAAAGCAGCAATCTCTCTCCTCACCCAGAACATATGTAATACTGTACATCATCTGTAGGGACACATTGCCATTATCCTGTGTGCTGGTATATAGGGGCACATGATAAGAGTACCATTATCCTGTGTGCTGGTGTATAGGGACACATGGTAAGAGTACCATTATCCCGTGTGCTGGTGTATAGGGATACATGGTAAGAGCACCATTATCCTGTGTGCTGGTGTATAGGGACACATGGTAAGAGTACCATTATCCCGTGTGCTGGTGTATAGGGACACATGGTAAGAGTACCATTATCCCGTGTGCTGGTGTATAGGGACACATGGTAAGAGTACCGTTAATATGTGATGGTGTATAGGGACATGGTAAGAGTAATATTATCCCGCTGTGTGGGTGAGTGTATAGGGAACCAGTGTAAGAGTACCATATCCCGGTGTGCTGTGTAGTAGGGACACATGGTAAGAGTAACTATTATTCCGTGTGTGCTGGTGTTTAGGGACACTGGTAAGAGTACCATTATCCCGTGTGCTGGTGTATAGGGACAAATGGTAGAGTACCATATCCTGTGTGCTGGTATATGGACACTGGTAAGAGTACCGTTATCCCGCTGTGCTGGTGTGTATAGGGACAATGGTAAGAGTACCGTTATCCGTGTGTGGTGTTAATGGACACATGGTAGAGTACCTATAGCCCGCTGTGCTGGTGATATAGGACCACATGGTAAGAGTACCATTATCCTGTGTGATGGTGATAGGACACAGAAGAGTACCATATCCCATGTGCTGGTGTATAGGGACACATGGTAAGAGTACCATTATCCCGTGTGCTGGTGTATAGGGAACATGGTAAGAGTACCATTATCCGTGTGCTGGTGTTAGGGACACATGGTAAGAGTACCATTATCCCGTGTGCTGGTGTATAGGAACACATGGTAAGGATACCTTATCCCGTTGCGGGTGTATAGGGACACATGGTAAGAGTACTATTATCCGTTGCTGGGTGTATAGGGAACACATGGTAAGTACCATTATCCCGTGTGCTGTGTGTATAGGGACACATGGTAAGAGTACCATTATCCCGTGTGCTGGTGTGTAGGGAACATGGTAAGAGTACCATTATCCGTGTGCTTGTATAGGGACACATGTAAGAGTACCATTATCTGGTGGCTTGTGTGTATAGGGACACATGGTAAGAGTACCGTTATCCGTGCTGGTGTATAGGGACACATGGTAAAGTACCATTATCCCGTGTGTGGGTATAGGGAACATGGTAAGAGTACATATCCCGTGTGCTGGTGTATAGGGACACAATGGTAAGAGTACCGTTATCCGGGTGCTGGTGTATGGACCATGCGTTAAGTACCATATCCAAGAGTTGTGCTGGGTGTATAGGGACACATGGATAGTACCATTATCCCGTGTGGTGTATAGGGACACATGGTAAGAGTAACCGTTATCGTGGGCTGATATATAGGGACACATGGTAAGAGTACCATTATCCGGTGCTGGTGATAGGACACATGGTAAGAGTACCATTATCCGTGTGCTGGGTTTAGGGAACATGGTAAGAGTACCATTATCCGTGTGCTGGTGTATAGGGACACATGGTAGAGTTACCATATGTTTCCCCCCCGTGGTGTGGCATAGAGACACATGTAAGAGTACCATTATCCCGTGCTGTGCGGTATATAGGGACACATGGTAAGAGTACCGTTATCCCGTGTGCTGGTGTATAGGGACACATGGTAAGAGTACCATTATCCCGTGTGCTGGTGTATAGGGACACATGGTAAGACTACCATTATCCCGTGTGCTGGTGTATAGGGACACATGGTAAGAGTACCATTATCCCGTGTGCTGGTGTATAGGGACACATGGTAAGAGTACCATTATCCCGTGTGCTGGTGTATAGGGACACATGGTAAGAGTATGTCAATGTTTCAAACTGACAAACGGGGTTCATTTGATAATAAGTAGTTTATTGCACAGTATGATCATACTCATTCAAAAGTCTTATACAACCAGGGTAAGGAGGGGATATGGGAAGGGGGAGGGGGAGGGAGAGGGAAAAATACCCTCGCTACTGCCCGTGACTGAGGTGCTACAACCAGGGGAAAAGGCAATGTCGAACAAGGAGAGAAAGAACCCCTATATTTGGGAGCACACTATGGCTAATGATACTGATGTGAGAGTGAAGTTTTAAAAACCTGATAAAGACACAAATGTGCAGAAGTATTGTATAATGGATAGGGGTAAAATCAACTTTATTGGGAGAAATCCTCAAATAAAATATAATGTCTCTATAAATGAATCCTATATAAACGGCGAATTAAAACACAGTGGAGGTGTGGTGGATCAAAAGGATATAGTAATCCAGTGTAACTACAGGCTATCAAGGTATCCTTGAATGGGGATAGGTAGATATGTGCCAACTGATGGTCAAAAACCACATGCAATGTTTTGAACTAGCTGATGTAATCTAGTGCTGCGAGTCGAACAAATTGGCAGGTAAGGAATCACTGCCTAGATGTTTCTGAAAACGTCTTTTGCCCGGAGCCCTCTCTGCAATATAGAGTAGCTAAATGCTGTTCATATCATAGCTAGCTCTAGAGTTTATATGCACAATACATATGGTAAAGCTATGAAAAACCAGTGCTGCGAGTCTAACAGATGGGCAGCATAAATCTCTGCCCAGGTGTTTGTAGACAACGACTTGTGCCCAGTATCAATTGCCCTCACAACTATAGATAGATGACAGTCTATCTGGTGAAGATACACATTCTGAAGGCTAAATATATGATACTTGAGAAATAAGTAAGTGGTGCTGGTGTCCAGTCCCCACACAATGTATCAACAGCAAGCTGATAAATAACAGTATATAAATACATGTCCAGTGTTCAATATTCTCATGGATATCTCTCTCTCTAATCTCATTATCATATATATATGGGTTTTAGAGTGTATAATTGTGTATCTTATGAGCCTGTTCTTTCTCTCCTTGTTCGACACTCATTCAAAAGTCTACAAGACTCTCTCTGCCAGGGAGTGCCCAGGCAGCCTCTTTATACATTTCACTTCTTTTGTCTAAAATGTGTTACTAGGCAGATTATAGTATCCACTCCTTAATTCTTAAACCAATCATCTTACCGCTCATTAAACCTGGTTAAAACTGGCCTCAAACAGCCATGGATAGGTACCTGATACTCACTATCACAAGAATGTGGCTGTTACTTTAGTCACAGTCGTAGATCTACTTAGAAGCGAAAACCTCCCATTCACACCGCACACACATCTTGCACACAAAATGGATACTAGAGACATTACTGACTTTACAAAATGGAAGCTGAACATCGCTTTCAATCCTTCTCCAGAGACCCCCCCAGTCCATTTCAGTAATATATCAACAGTATCTTCATTTCAGCAATATTATTTTGTCAGTCCCTCCTCTTATACTTTTCGAAATCTTCGGTGAGAAATGTATAACTTTATTCTTGGCAAACACGGTATCCTTTCCTAGTAGAGGGTATTTCCTTTATATAACCCTTGGTCTTGATCATCAATCCCATGGAGTCTCACCCACTCCATATCCATCCGCAATTGTTTTTCCCTCTCCTGACAAACATGTATTTGTTGTTGGATCACATCAGGAGGGTATTGCTGTACAAGAGAGGTTTCTGTTTGTTCTTCCTATATATCTTCTTGGAGGGGCATGGAGAGAATTACTTCAGCGGTTAGATTGGTGATCAATCCTTTAACACAAAAAATAACAATACATATGACAACAAACACACATACACATATAATCAGCACAACTCACAAATTTCGCTTCTAGTCATTTAAACCATGTGCCTATTCCCAAAGTCCTGCTATAAAATACTTTTCAAAGAGTCTTCCAATTTAGACACTATTCTTTTTTTATACCTAGTATAATATTAGCCGTATTGTCAGGTACATAAGTACAGCATTCTTCTCCACCACTACACAAACATTTCTGCTCTAATAGTTATATTAGTTTTTAACTGTACCGAACTAAGAACAAAATCTCCTGCACAATACATAATATAATTACATTTGATATGCCTACATATATCATAGCCAAATTTAAATACTTAGACTTGGGTAATCTGAACAAACAACATTTTCCCACATTCTACCTTTCTGATCTTTCATTTGATATAAATATATATATATATATACGCATCTTCTGAATAGACATACAGGCGGTCCTCGGTTATCCGACGCAATGCGTTACTCAAAATGGCGTCGGATAGCGAAGCGTCGTAAAGCGAAACCCGTTTTCCCATAGGAACACAGTTTAAATTAAACGTTCCGTTCCTGAAGGCATTTTTAATGCTAAAATACACAGAAAATGTTACTCAAGCAATAAGATATGCAGCACACACATAGATTATGATGTAAACATTATATTTATTGATTACAGAACTGTAAAATAAAACTATAAAAATAAAACTATGCTGTATTCTGTACAGAAATGTACACGAGCAAAAAAAAAACACATCAATTATTGGAGGAAGATGATGGGGGGGGGGGAATCTTCAACAGACAACAGACTTTTTGGTGGTGATGTAGGTGGACTTGAAGGTTTCGGCCTCTTGAAGAACCTCTTCATTGAAGTCTGGACAGATCCTTTCCTTTTCTGCGTGTAGATCTCTCTATAGCAGCTGATTTGGTTAGACACCCCACGACTGACTGTTGAACTCCGTTCAATGTTAGGGTCATTGTCCTCAAATATGGCCAGTGCGCTATCAATGTGCTTGAATGCCGCAGCCAACATTTTGCTAGACAAAGATTTACGTGGCTGTGGCTGTGCCACATCAGCAGATTGGTGGGCCTCCTCTTCAGCAATTTTTTGCTCCTCTAATTGCATGAGGTCTTCATTGCTCAACTCGTTAGAATGTGAGGCGAGCAACTCCTCAATATCCTCGGTTTCCACCTCCAAGTTGAGATCTTTGGCCATTTGCACAACAGTTTCTGTAACTTCTGCAACAGTCTCTGTAAGGCCTTGGACATCAGACACAAAATCCGGGCACAAATTACGCCAAACTCCGTTTAGATTGGATTGTTTCACCTCATTCCTTGCCTCTCCGATGTTTCTCACTGCATGAAGAATGTTGTAACCCTTCCAAAATTCTTTTAGGGTTGGACCACCTTCCACATCGGTTGCTCTGATGGCCTGGGCAAATGTTCGCCTAAGATAGTAGGCCTTGAAGGAAGCGATAACACCCTGGTCCATCGGCTGTATCAGTGAGGTGGTGTTGGGGGGCATGAACACCACCATGATGTTTGGATGATGGTCATCCAGGTACACGGGATGGCCAGGAGCATAGTCCAGGAGCAGCAACGCTTTGAAATCGAGGTTCTGGTTCATGCAATATAATTGCACAGTCGGAACAAATTGATGCTGGAACCAGTCCTCAAAAAGGCTCCCTGTTACCCATGCTTTACGGTTGGACTTCCAAATCACTGGAAGTGTGTGCTTTGCATAACCCTTGAATGCCCTAGGGTTTTCTGCATGATAAACAAGCAAAGGTTTTAGCTTGAAATCACCTGCAGCATTTGAACCAAGCAGAAAAGTCAGCCTGTCCTTTGCAACTTTAAACCCGGGCATAGATTTTTCCTCTCTTGCAATGTAGCTTCTACTGGGCATTTTCTTCCAGTAGAGCCCAGTCTCATCAACATTGAACACTTGACGTGCGCAATAGCCACCGTCCTCTATAATTTTGGCCAATGTAACAGGGAAGGTTTTAGCTGCCTCCTCATCAGCACTAGCAGCTTCACCGGTCACTTTAATGTTATGCAAGTTTGCCCTCTCTTTAAACCGCATAAACCAGCCCTTACTTGCAGTGAACGTTTCCTCAGTGGCCCCTTCTCCATGCTGTTGCTTAATGTCCTCATACAGACTCAAAGCCTTGGCCTGAATTAAGGCTAAACTAATGGGCACATGACGCTGGGATTGATCTTCCAGCCATATGATGAGGAGTTTTTTTCTACCTCAGCAATATGCCCAGCACGTTGCCCTATTGTCGTACCTTGCATAGGTGCTGAGCCCTTGATCTGTTCCAGGATTCTTGCCTTGTCTTTGATTATAGTCACAATAGTTGTGCGAGGTATATCGAAGGAACGTCCAATTTCTGTGTTCGTCTCTCCTTTCTCAGAGCGCTTTATGATGTTGTGCTTGGTCTCCAAAGTTATAGATTTTCTATTCCTTTTTGGAGTAACAGCACTTTGCTTTTTGCTTTGATCAGCCATGGTTTAGGGCCTAAAATACACCACCAAACCTTCACACAGACTGTTCAGAATGATCTCCCTAGCCTGCAGCCGTCTGGTTGTTCATTTGTAGCAATTTTTTAAAGCGTCGTAAGAGCGTCGGATAAGCCGTTCGGGCGTCGTAAAACGGGCCATAGGGATGCATTGACAAGCGTCGGATAAGCCGTTCGTCGTAAAACGAAGCGTCATAAAACGAGGACCGCCTGTACAGTACTTTATTGAAAAATCTATCTAACTATAACATATATAAAACCATTGCTAGTTCAGCTCTTCTATATAAATGGTTATAAACACATTGGATCTTGATATAGGCCCCTTAATATTGATATAGATATATAGCTCACTCCTCCTCCTGCGACACTTAAATATATATATACAGATATAACTAAATATAATATTGACACGAAGGCCTTCCTATATGCTAAATCTAATAACACATTTCTCTCCTCTGCCATCTTCCAATATCCTAACACACACAGATATAATAGAATAACGAACCCTTTTCATATTTGTACCCCCTACATTTAGTTACCAGATAAAAAATAATAATAATACAAATAACCCCTAATAATAACCCAACCAGGATCCACTGATCTGTTTAATAGTTTCCAGTCAGGATCCTAAACTATATGTTAGTATCTAAAATAAAAAACATAAAAATATAAGATTAGTATACAATAATTCAGCTATAATGAATACATAAAAAAGTTCTTATTCTTTTGATTCTTCAACCATAAAAAACTGGTAGAAATATCTTTTGATTTTTTAAACACTTGTGTAAATCTCTTTAATAGAGAAAACCCCTTTACAATGAGTCACATAGACGGTGAGCTCTGCCTCTGTTGTAACAATACTCGGTAAAGGCCCATTCAGCTTGTCACGGGTTTGCTGCCCGCAGCAGAAGGAGCGTGTCCGGAGTGTGCTGCCCGCAGACCCGTCAGCTATAGTACTTGCCGGATCCGAAGAGTAGAAGTGCCGTAGTGGTTTCCGTAGCCGAGATCAGGGAGCAGAGGTCCGGGAGGTCGAGGTACAAGCCAAGTTCGAGGGACGAGAGAAGCAGCGTAGTAAATGGAAAGCCGGGGTCGAGAGTCAGAGAGTCATCAGCCAAACCGGATCAGAACCTGAGGAACACTGTAACGAGACACGGGTAATGCACACATTCACCAGAGCTAAGACTATGCAGAGCAAGGTTTGCAGGGCAGGACAGGGGTAACAAAGGTTGGAGACCCAATAGGAGCAGAGGGCAGCACCAGAGTGTGCTGAGGAGCCGCAGCTGATTGGTGCCGGTAGTTTGCATACCTTTGGCACAGCTGATCAGGAGGAGGGAACCGGTGCAAGCTGTGGCAAAGCCGGGGGGCGTGTCTAGAGCCAGAGAGGGGTGAATAAATAATCGCTGGGGACGCGCGCTCTGTAAACCTGTCCCACGCGCGTCCCAGCAAGATGGCGGCCGCATGTCCCGGCGCCGGCTGAGAGGAGAGAGTGTTGCGGCGGGGGTATTGGTGAGTGGGGGCTGTAGGGGGGACGGAGCGATTACGCCGCGACCCGCGGTTCCTCACACAGCTGGGCTGTAATGCGTGATTTCTTTTAAAGATTTAACCATCACCCAATCGCCAAACTCGAGTAGGTACACTTCCAGGTTCTTGTATGCAAACTGTACAGCTTTGACCTGTAACTTTAACCTGTGTATAGAAAAACTGCTCAAATGTTTATTAGTTGCATACAACACTTGCCAATTGTTTCATTACAAATAACATGGTCTTTAATAATTAGTTCCTTTGAACTACGGGTACTTCCTGTAAGTGTCCCATAGAGAGACCATTTATATCTGAGTAGATAATATCTTATCTGTACCTAGGAATAAATTCCTGTAACATTTTCTTTACCACTTGTCTTTGCATCCGCATATAGACAGAGGTAGAGCTTAACACATCCTAAAAAATACCTACTGTATCATAACCAATACATATCAAAAAATACAAACTCCTGGGTAACTCAATACAATTCATCTGTAGATTCCCAACAGGGCCTCATGGGCATAAAATGATTTATCTGCGAAAGTTTGATAGCTTTGCCTACTTTGTATTGTCTGCCGTTATCTCCCTTCTCTTGTTCCCACATAACTCATTTACTATGTGAACAGTATATTACATTAAAAACAATAGCCAGACTGGGAGACTATTGAGTCCTTCCAAACATATATCATTATAAATAGCCGTCCGTGCCAATCGGCTTCATAATACAAACAATTCTGGGAAATAGGGTCTCTGAGATTTATATATGCAGTGATTTTAACAATTGCTACTGCTTATATTAAAAATAAAAATAAAACCTGTAGTAGGTCTTTATATAGCCTAGACATTAAAAAAACCTTTTAGATATAAAACCCCCCAAACTTTAGATATAAAATTTGCGTTTAAAACCTCATGCTGGAAACACATAATTTGCCATCAACTTATCCTGCTGTATTTCTCCAACAGGAACCATCAATATACCAAATAAACTCTGGATTTCTCAGAAATATATTCTTTAAAATGAAAAAATTATTGCTAAGGATTGAAAATGGGACACCTTTGGAGAGATTAATAGTAAAAAAATTATAAAATACATCACATATTCAGTTAAGTTTACAGTAGAAAACACGAATTCTTTGTACTGCATTCTTTGCGAAGCATTGAGTACACTTCTGACACCATACAAATAAAAACACTCTCAGTAATGTACTTATTTTATAACACAATAATAATAATTGAGTATATCCTAATATAGTATATATATATTATGATACGAACCAATCCAAAGACCAGTAAAGACAGCAAGACCGCTCGTGTAATCCAAAAGTCTATATTCCAACATGAAATACCGTAAGCCACGTTTCGGTCCCACAGAGGACCTTCCTCAGGCCGTGGTCTCTGTGGGACCGAAACGTGGCTTACGTGTATTTCATGTTGTGAATATAGACTTTGGATTAAACCCCGAGCGTTGCTCGTCTCTTTACTGGTCTTTGGATTGGTTCGTATACTATTTACTCTCTATGGGACTAGCATCTGCTATTACTACATCGTCAATTACAGTGTGCTGACTGAATTCCATGTGTTATATATATATATATATATATATACTATATATATATATATATATATAGCATTCATATATATAAGATAATATGAATAACACCTCTCCTTGAAATCAACCTTCTCAACCTAATAAATTGTGCCTTGGTGATGCCTTTAGTAAGAGGTTTGGGGTGGCAGCTCTGTGCAGAGAGAAGTGAGTTACCAGAATGTATTTTCCTATAGATGTCAAACTGGGTGGATTTGTTAGTGTTAAAATATAAAGTAAGATCTAAGTAATTAATATGGTGCCAGTTGTGCTCAAACGGGAATTTTAAATTTAAATCATTGGTATTAAGATACTCAACAAATGAAAACAAGTGAGTTTGATTGATTTATTATATATTTATTTTTTTATGGTTGATATTATTCTAACCATATTTAATTATTTATTAATTAATATCTATTATTATTATTATTATTATGTCGCTATCTTTATATATATAATTTTCTAATTATTTATATTTTTGAATTTATCATCCTGTCTCTTATCTATTTTTGATAATGTTATTTCAGTATTATTTCTTTATTTAATCCTCTCCTTGTTTTACTCATGTTGCTTGCATGTTGGTTTTATATTATCTTTTGCTTCTACTGTTGACACTATCTTACAGTATTTTTGCAATAAGTTGTTTATTATTATTTTGGTTGTTTAAATGTTATTATGTATTAGTTACACTTGTATGTTGTTACCCTTCTCTCCCCTCTTAGGCCTCGGCCAGGCTTACCGCTGGCGTGCTGAGGCGCGCTGAGGCTCAGGGAAAGCGGGTGCTTTCCCTGGCCTTGCGGTTGCTTGCCCGGCGCGCCATCAGGGGGCGGGCTGGGGGCGGGCCAATTGCATCACGGAGCTGGTTCGCCCTCATTGGGCGAACCGCTCACGTGACCGGCCTGTCGCACCAGCAAGCGGGGGAATTTTAAATTCCCCTAAGACCTGCGCTTCCGCGCGCTTGCGGAAGCGTAGGCACGCTTGCGGAAGCGTAGGCGAGCCCCTACTAAAGCCGCTCTAATTGCGGCTGTCGGGGCTCAGTGCTGAGCGGGAGCGTGCGTCAGCGTGCCTCCGCCAGCAAGCAGGTAACATGGCCGAGACCTTATGCACCGCTATGTCTGTATAGACTGAACGGCACTCTTATTAATTAATCTTCAGCTGTTTGGAGGAGTTGCCATCTTTAATTAATTTATTATTAACCTATCACAGTATAGCTGGTGGTATATAGAGGAGTATGTAGCTGGTGGTATATAGAGGAGTATGCAGACAGTTTACCACTCACTCTTTGACAAAGTCCCCTGTGGGATGAAACGCGTCAGAGGTTCCCAGCTCCGTGATGTTTTCCCTTTTTTTCAATAAATAGTCGTTTTTTGTTAGGGCTGCGTTTGGTTTCACACTTACCTCAGTGCACCGCTCCTTCGCTTGGCTGTTCCGGTTACTCTTGCTGGTAGCACGTGGATTTAAAGACAAACTGAGTTGCAGGCACTCACTCCGGTGTGTTATCTTCACCTCATCGTGGAAACACTGGATACAAGCAGCGTGACAGCAGGTACTTCATTGGCAGAATGGGCTGAGGGTGACTTAGCGTTAGCCAGGCTGTTCTTATTCAGGATCGTTGGCGATTCTTAGTGTCACCCCTTATCACCCCTCCCCCCAGCCTGCTCCACTTTGTCCGCTAAGAACGCTATATGTGTTTATTCTAAGTGCCTCATACGTGTGTCATTATGACTAAAGAATAAGACATTTCTACGCTTTTTTTACCCATGGAGACTGTGATGGCAGATACAATAGATTTGTCCAAAAAAAGGTTGGATGTCTTTTTTAGAAGGGAAAGGTATACAGGGATATACCAAATAAGTATACATGGGAAGGATGTTGATCCAGGGATTAATCCGATTGCCAATTCTTGGAGTCAGGAAGGAATTAATTTTTCCCCTTAATGGGGTTTTTTGTTTGCCTTCCTCTGGATCAATAAGTAAGTATAGATATAGGATAAAGTATCTAAATTTAGAATAGGTTGAACTTGATGGACCTACGTCTTTTTTCAACCTCATCTACTATGTAACTATGTAACTATGTAACTATGTAACTATGTAACTATGTAAGTGCATTTCTGAGTCCCGAGACTGATACCAATTCTGAACAAATGAGATCTGAGAGCGCATGTAATTGGGGTTTCCGTACTTTCCCCGTCTTTGGGGAAAGAGACCTCTTTTTAAGCTATAGTCGCTACCCTAGTGCACCCAGACTAATATGTAAGACTAAGAGTGAGCGGGTGGTCTTTTTTGTTTATACCCTCGGTGTGGTGGCAACATCTTCCCCTGCAAGCACTGCGTCAAATGATGCCACATTGCCATGACAACAGGAACGGCACGTGACGTAACCGCATCACGTGACGCACATTGTTATGATAACAAGACGCTACATACCATCACAAAGTCATGCGGCACCACGTTGTCATGGCAACTTGACTCCGCGTGACGTCACGTAGCGTCCAGTTGTCATGGCAATGCTGTGTCATTTGACACCGCGCAGCCATATTGAAGTGAGTTGCAGGGGGAGATGCCGGAGGTAAGTGCTACATTAAAAAAATAATAATAATCTCCAGGTTGGTCTTCAGTCGAAGGTGGCAACCCTGACACACACAGACACACAGACACACACAGACACACACAGACAGACAGACAGACAGACAGACAGACACAGCCAGACACAGACACACACAGACAGACACACACACACACACACACACACATACACACACATACACACACAGACAGACAGGGGGGGAGGGGGAAGGGGCTCGTGGTGCCGGCAGCACAGTGAGTAGCAGAGGCAGACAGAGGGCTTGTGGGGCATGCAGCCGGACACACACACACACTGCTTAATCATCTCTCCTGTGTTGGTGCCGCACTTCCAGAAAGCAGTCGTGGGGGGGGGTGTGAGGGTGAGGAGCGCAGGCATGCGTGGGGCACACTGCTCTCCTCCTTCTGTGTTGGACCAGGCACTGGAGGCGGGGGGGGAGTGGGTGTTGCGAGGAGTTGCAGAGAGCAAGCGGGGGACACCTGCTAACCACCGATAGCGCTTAGCCTTGTCACAGTGGGTAGAGGCGCGCTGGCGCTCCAGCGCTGCACCCTGCTCAGCGGGCTATGCCTGCGCTAGGTGTGTCGCACGTCTGGGGCGAACCGCTCAGTGACGCGCTTGCGAGCGGCGGCTAATTCAAATTTGCTCGCTCGGCAAGCACTGTGGCTTCTTCTGCAGCACCCCCTGGCTGATTTTTCTTTTAAGTACATCGTTGTAAGACGCCAGTCCTATTTCACCCATGTTGAAATGGGGGGAAAGTGCGTCTTACAATCCAGGAAATCGGTAATATTTCCGGCTCGGTGTATCTCATCCAATTGGGAATCCCGTACAGGTGGAGGCGCTGCCACTCAGATTGTAGGGAGGGGGGAGGAGGAGGTATTAGTAGGAGTGAGTGAGGAGACTGACAGGTGTGGAGATAGAAGTGAGGGAGATGGAGGGATACGGATGAGTGATCGGTAGAGGGGAGGAGATGAGGTTGAGAAGTAGAGGGAGGGGAGGGGATGAGGAGAAGGAGGGGATGAAAGAGAGGAGGGGATGAAATGAGGGAGGGATGAAATAAGAGGGAAGGTTACTTAGAGTGGCCGCTGCCTTACCTTCAACCTTCTCCATTCTCTCATCGCCTCCCCCCAAGGTTGGAGTTGTGTGCTCACTGAGCTGGTCAGGAAGAGCGAGCTGCTGTCGGGTTGAGGGGTCACACAACATTATTGGCTATACATTGGGCTCTGCTAACAGATGCACAGGATAAGTGAGAGGTAAGACTGGTTGTCTGTGCTGCTACAATCGTCGCGCTCACCACTCTGTGCCCCGGCTTACACAGGGATTTCCACATTGTCAAGCAAAGTGACTGGTTCTGAAGCAGAGGAAAGCGGGAAAAGGGCACGCACTGCCACAAAACAAGGAGCCGCTCCTCCTGCGGTGTGCGGCAGCGCGTCTCCTCCTCCTGCTGTTATGCGCAGCTCGCTGCATTTCTCCTGCTTTTGCTGCAGCCCTGTTGGTGGATCGCACGGGGCCGCTGTAAGGAAGAAACGACGCAATTGGACCGCACTGGGAATGAGGAGTGAACATTGTCACCCCTGTGGGTTCATGCTGCCAATTATACAGGTTATGGGACAATCTATGTACTGATGTTGTGTGTGTGTGTGTGTATATATATGTATGGGACAATCTATGTACGTGAATGTGTGTGTTGTGTGTGTGTGTATACAGGCGTACCCCGCATTAACGTACACTGGGACCGGAGCATGTATGTAAAGCGAAATGTACTTAAAGTGAAGCACTACCTTTTTTCCACTTATCGAGCCTTGAACTGTACGGCAATCGTCAATACGTCATAACTGATGTAAATTACCCGACATTTTGTAACAGGCTCATAGTCCCTCCCCGCTTGCGCACAGCTTCTGTACGGTAGGGGCCGTATGCTGTTCAGGACGTGCGTACAGGCTCATGCATGAGCTGCCGTTTGCCTATTGGGCGATATGTCCTTACTCGCGAGTTTACTAAAGTGAGTGACTTAAACCGGGGTATGCCTGTAATATGTATGGACAATCATGTACCTGATATGTGTGTGTTGTGTGTGTGTATGTGTATATATAGTATGGGACGGGTCTGCTTTTTGCTGTGCCGGCCACTCACTGTGAAGCAAGGATGGCATTTTCTCTGGAAATAGCTGGGTGCTGGGGGATCCCTGGGAACTAGCCGGGTGCTGGGGGGATCCCTGGAAATAGCGGGTGCTGGGGATCCCTGGACTAGCCAGGTGCTGGGGATCCCTGGGAACTAGCCAGGGTGCTGGGATCCCTGGGAAATAGCCGGTGCTGGGGGATCCCTGGAATAGCCGGGTGCTGGGGGGATCCCTGGGAATAGCCGGGTGCTGGGGGATCCCTGGAAATAGCGGTGCTGGGGGGATCCCTGGGAAATAGCCGGGTGCTGGGGGGGATCCCTGGGAATAGACGGGTGGCTGGGGATCCCTGGGAAATAGCCAGGTGCTGGGGATCCCTGGAAATAGCCGGGTGCGGGGGGGGGGATCCCTGGGAAATAGCCGGGTGCTGGGGGGATCCCTGGGAAATAGCCTGGGGTGCTGGGGATCCCTGAAATGCCGGGTGCTGGGGGATCCCTGGGATAGCCGGGTGCTGGGGGTCCCTGGGAATAGCCGGGCGGGGGGATCCCTGGGAATAGCCCGTGGCTGGGGATCCCTGGGAAATAGCCGGGTGCTGGGGCATCCCTGGGAAATAGCCGGGTGGCTGGGGGATCCCTGTGAAATAGCCGGGTACTGGGGATCCCGTGGAAATAGCCGGGTGCTGGGGGGGATCCCTGGGAAATAGCCGGTGCTGGGGGGATCCCTGGGAATAGCCGGGTGCTGGGGGATCCCTGGGAATAGCTGGGTGCTGGGGCTCCCGGGAGAATAGCCGGTGCTGGGGGGTTGGGGATCCCTGGGACTAGCCGGGTGCTGGGATCCCTGGGAAATAGCCGGGTGCTGGGGGGATCCCTGGGAAATAGCTGGGTGCTGGGGTGGATCCCTGGAATAGCTGGTGTTGGGGGGGATCCCTGGAAATAGCCGGGTGCTGGGGGATGCCCTGGGGAAATAGCTGGGTGCTGGGGATCCCTGGAAATAGCCTGGTGGGGGGGATCCCTGGAATACCGGGTGGCTGGATCCCTGGGAAAAAAAATAGCCGGGGGCTGGGGGGATCCCTGGGAAATAGCCGGTTGTGTGGCTGGGGGGGACCCTGGAGTAAACAGCCGTGCTGGCGGGGGGGATCCCTGGGAAATAGCCGGGTTGCGGGGGGATCCGGGAATAGCCGGGTGCGGGGACCTGGGAAATAGCCAGGTCTGGGATCCCTGGGACAGCCGGGTGCTAGGGGGGGTCCCTGGGAAATAGCCGTGTGCTGGGGGGTCCCTGGGAAATAGCCGGGTGCTGGGGACCCTGGGAAATAGCCGGGTGCTGGGGACCCCTGGGAATAGCCGGTGCTGGGATCCCTGGGAAGAAGCCGGGTGCTGGGGGACCCCGGGGAAATAAACGGTGCGGGGACCCCTGGGAAATCGCCGGTGCTGGGATCCCTGGGAAATAGCCGGTGGGCTGGGGGGGATCCCTGGGTAATAGCCGGGTGCTGGGGGGGATCCCGGGAATAGCTGGGTGCTGGTGGGGATCCGGGAATAGCCTGTTGCTGGGGGGGATCCTGGGAAATAGCCGGGTGCTGGGGATCCCTGGGAAATACCCGGGTTGCTGGGGGATCCCTGGGAAAAAGCCAGGTCTGGGGGGATCCCTGGAATAGCCGGTGCTGGGGGGATCCCTGGGAATTAGCCGGGTGCTTGGGGGGATCCCTGGGAAATAGCCGGGTGCGGGGGATCCCTGGAAATAGCCGGGTTGCTGGGGGGATCCCTGAGAAATAGCCGGGTGCTGGGGATCCCTGGGAAATACGCCGGGTGCTGGGGGGATCCCTGGGAAATAGCCGGGTGCGGGGGGGGGGGGATCCCTGGGAAATGCTGGGTGCTGGTGGGGATCCCTGAAATAGCGGCGGGTGCGGGGGGGATCCCTGGGAATAGCCGGGTGCTGGGGATCCCTGGAGAAATACCCGGTGCTGGGGGGGATCCCTGGGGAAAAAGCCAGGTGCTGGGGGGATCCCTGGAAATAGCCCGGGTGCTGGGGGGGATCCCTGGGAAATAGCCGGTGCTTGGGGGGTCCCTGGAATAGCCGGGTGCTGGGGGGATCCCTGGGAAATAGGGGTGCTGGGGGTACCTGAAAATGCCAGGTGCGGGGGATCCCTGGGAATAGACCGGGTGCTGGGGGGATCCCTGGGAAATAGCCGGTGCTGGGGACCCCTGGGAATAGCGGGTGCTGGTTTTCCCTGGAACATAGCCGGTGTGCTGGGGACCCCTGGGAAAATACCGGTGCTGGGGTCCCTGGGAAATGCCGGGTGCTGGGGATCCTGGGAAATAGCCGGGTGCTGGGGGGGATCCTGGGTTATAGTCTGGTGGCTGGGGGATCCCTGGAATAGCCGGGTGCTGGGGATCCCTGGGAAATAGCCGGGTGCTGGGGGGGATCCCGGAACTAGCCGGGTGCTGGGGGGGACCCTGGGAACTAGGCCGGTGCTGGGGGGATCCCTGGGAACTATCGGGTGCTGGGGATCCTGGAACTAGCCGGTGCTGGGGGGGGGATCCCTGGGAATAAGCCGGGTGGCTGGGGGATCCCTGGGAATAGCCGGGTGCTGGGGGGGATCCCTGAGAAATAGCCGGGTGCTGGGGGGCTCCCGGGAATAGCCGGGTGCTGGGGGGGATCCCTGGGAAATAGCCGGGTGCGGGGGGGGGGATCCCTGGGAAATAGCGGGTGTCTGGTGGGGATCCCGGGGAAATAGCCGGGTGCTGGGGGGGATCCCTGGAAATAGCCGGGTGCTGGGATCCCTGGGTAAATACCCGGGTGCTGGGGGCTCCTGAAAAAGCCAGGTGCTGGGGGGAATCCCTGGAAATGCCGGGTGCTGGGGGGGATCCCTGGGAAATAGCCGGGTGCTTGGGGGGGATCCTGGGAAAATACCGGGTGCTGGGGGGATCCTGGGAAATACCGGTGCTGGGGGGATCCCTGAAAATAGCCAGGTGCTGGGGGGATCCCTGGGAATACCGGTGCTTGGGGGGACCCTGGAAATAGCCGGTGTGGGACCCCTGGGAAATGCAGCCGGGTGCGGGGTTCCCTGGGAAATAGCCGGGTCTGGGGGACCCCTGGGAAATAGCCGGTTTGCTGGTTCCTGGGAAATAGCCGGGTGCTGGGCTCCATGGGAAATAGCCGTGTGCTGGGGGGGATCCCTGGGTTATAGCGGGTGTCTGGGGGGATCCCTGGAAAATAGCCGGGTGCTGGGGATCCCTGGGATAGCCGGGTGCTGGGGGGATCCCTGGAACTAGCCGGTTCTGGGGGGATCCTGGGAACTAGCCGGGTGCTGGGGGGGATCCCGGGAACTAGCCGGGTGCTGGGATCCCTGGAAACTAGCCGGGTGCTGGGGGGGGATCCCTGGGAAATAGCCGGGTGCTGGGGGGCTCCTGAACTAGCCAGGTGCTGGGGGGGATCCCTGGGAAATAGCCGGTTCTGGGGGGGATCCCTGGGAATAGCCAGGTACTGGGGGGATCCTTGGAATAGCCAGGTGCGGAGGGGGGTCCCTGGGAAATAGCCGGGTGCCGGGGGGGGGGAATCCCTGGGAAATCCGGTGCTGGGGGATCCCTGGGAAATAGCCGGGTGCTGGGGGGGATCCCTGGGAACTAGCCGGGTGCTGGGGGATCCTGGGAAATAGCCAGGTGCTGGGGGGGATCCCTGGGGAAATAGCCGGGTGCTGGGGGGGACCCGGGGAAATAGCCGGGTGCTCGGGGGGGGGGGGATCCCTGGGAAATACGGGTGCGGTGGGGATCCCTGGGAACTAGCCGGGTTGCTGTGGGGGATCCCTGGGAATCCACGGCCGGTGCTGGGGGATCCCTGGAAATAGCCGGTGCTGGGGGGGATCCCTGGGATAGCCGGTGTGGGGGGGATCCCTGGGAAACTAGCCGGGGTGGCGGGGATCCCTGGGAAATACCGTGTGGGGGTGATCCCTGGGAATAGCCGGGTGATGGGGGGATCCCTGGGAAATAGCGTGTGCGGGGGGGGATCCCTGGGAAATAGCTGGGTGCGGGGGGACCTGGGAAATAGCGGTGCTGGGGGGGATCCCTGGGAACTAGCCGGGGTTGCTGGGGGGGATCCTGGGAATAGCCGGGTTCTGGGGGGATCCCGGGAAATAGCCGGGTTACTGGGGGGGATCCTGGAATAGTCCTGGTGCGGGGGGGGGGATCCCTGGAAATAGCCGGGTGCGGGGGGATCCCTGGGAAATAGCCAGGGGCTGGGGGGGATCCCTGGGAAATAGCCGGGTGCGGGGGGATCCCTGGGAATGTTGCTCCTCTTATTCTCTTTAAGTAGATGTAGTGTAATACAGGGGTCCTCAACTCCAGTTTTCAAGCCCCCTCCCCTCTCCCAAACAGGTCAGGTTTTCAGGATATTCCCGCTTCAGCACAGGTGCCTCAATCAGGCCCAGTCATAAAACTGGGCCTCTAATTGAGCCACCTGTGCTGAATCAGGGACTGATTGAGCCACCTGTGCTGAATCAGAGATGGCCTGTGTGAATGTAAGTTGTCTGGCCGCATTTTTCCTGCGTTTGGGGGATCTCCAGGTCAGTTTGAATCTGCGGGGGTTTATGGAGGCGTATTGTATAACATTGGGTAAGATTTAGGAGCACTCTCTTTGTAGATAACACAGGATAAGAGAGAGATAAGACTGGTTACAGCTCAGTGTGCAGCTGCTGCTACAATCCACTTCACGTGGTTACAATGTTGTACACTTAGAGGTGCCCTTCACAGGGCCGGCATAAGGCTGGGTCCATAGAGGGGGAAGCCGCGCTGAGCCGCGCTGAGCCGTGCGGACGCTCCACGCTGAGCCCCGTCATCCTCAATGAGGATGTCTTTAGAGGGGGTTTCCGCAGCGTCCAGAGCTGCTGAGGCACAGGGTGATTTACAGCTGTGTCCTGAGTTGGCTGTGTGTGTCCCCAGTGGGGGGGGGTGTGGGGGCGGG
>WSYH01003461.1:43749-66911 GCA_036426205.1 Ascaphus truei
CCAAACCTGACACAGTACCAGTACTTTTATACCCAAACCTGACACAGTACCAGTACTTTTATATCCAAACCTGACACAGTACCAGTCCTTTTATATCCAAACCTGTCACAAAAACATAAAAATCAAAATGCAATTTCTGTGTAAAAACACGAAGTTTCCCTCAGATCGCGCGTGCTCAGCGCACACCCCTTTTTGCCCCTTAAAATTGAAGGGGAAATGGGATATGAAGGATTTTGCAATCCGTTGGGTGGGGACAGGTTGGAAAAGACCAGGGCAGGGATGTGAGGGCCCCAATATTTTCGGCCATGCCGGAAAGAATAGCGTGGGTGCCACGTGATGTTTGTTTCTCGTGCGTGAGGCGAGGGTGTTTAGCGTGGCTTTGTGTTTGCCCTTCTTTGGGGCAATGCTCATTAGTTAGGTGTGATCACATCTAAAAAAAATGTATGGGGGGGGGGTTAAAGAACGCGGGTGTGGCATGGGAGGTTGTGTTTGCATTGTAGATCAAAAACAGGGATGGCGCGAGTGGGGAATTGGGTCTCCTTGCGGAGGGTAGTTGGCGGTGTGACTTGCCCGGTACGACAGGTGTGGGAGTACCTGCAGTGTAGGCGCGTGGGTTGGGGGGGTGCTTACTGTTCTGTGCATGAGGACGGTTCTCCTTTGTCCTGTATTTGAAATGCTCACAAAGGGGCTTTCGTGAGTTACAAATGCGTTCCTATTCATTCAGAATCGGGGCGGCATTGGACGCTTCCAGGTTGGGATCAGGGAAGGCAACGATGAAGGAATTGGGCAGGTGGTCATTGGGGCGTTTTAAAGGTTATATCAGGCCATGTATAAATGAAGAATGTTAGAATCTGATTTATGGTTGTGATTTGGCCAGGTCTGGATGTGCGAGGGTTCGTATGTCCATTGGGGGAGGAAGAAGAGGAACTTAAAGCCTGCTAGGAGGCTGCTGGGGCCAAGGGTGAATCGTGTTATGATGTCATGGGTTAGTATTAGGGGTATGTTACCCAAAATGTTGCATATGGGAAGGTTGAGGGTCCCTATCAATATTTTGCTGTTCACTTGGGGGATGGGGGAGATGATTTGGCTCTGGTTCAATTGGTGGATTCGATGCGGAACGTGCAAAGGGATGTTTTTCAGTTTACGGCACTTCGTCTCTAGATGTGGTGTGTTCGGAGGGGACTCCTAGTGTGATGTGACATGGGGCCTGAAATTGTAAGGTCGAGGAGGAAGGTGTATAAGGCGATGGTGACGTTTGTGATAGAGTTGGGAGTTTGCTCTTGGACAAATGGGTTCACCTTTCAGATATTGGTAACAATGTCCTGCTCCTGGCAGGGTGTGCTTGGGAAGGCAGGCTTGTGGAAGCTTGCAAAGCCAGTTTAAGGTTGGTTAAATGACCTTGGTGGTGACTTGTCTAAAGTGGCATGGTTGGGGTGGGGGGGTGTCACGGTAGCTTACAGGGTTATAATATACGCCAAATAACTGGGTTGAATTGAATACAACTGTGATATAATAGAGATTTTATTCCTTAAAAGACAGGTGGACACACAATGTTGGACAAATAACAAATGGAATATATACACTTACTTAGGAAGGAGACCATGAAATAACCAGGATTCAGGTTAGCAGTTCATCTGGTAATACAGGATACAAAATGAAGACACGAAAGACAATGGGCATAGAGCTTGCAATCGTTTATATGGGATTTGGGCTCTATCCCTAACATTGGGACTCAGGTAAAAATTACCTGGGTCCAATGACCTTTTGCCAGCTCACGTGGGAAGCAAGATAGTACCTGCCCACAAGGGGTGGGCACTCTTCTAGTCAGAGGTCCATTTCCCTAACCCCACTCTAAAACGTTGGCGTCTCCAAGTCCGCCAGATGGGGATCTGGACAGGAAAACTCTGACTTTAGGTGTGAATTATGGCACTTCATGTGAATGGCCATGTCCTGCTCTATCTCCACCTTGTATATACAATCTGGGGGGATGAGCCTTTGATCATTGGTTTCCTTGTAGACACACTGTCGCCCTCTGGCCATTAACATCCCTCATGGGCCAGTAACTTTGGCGGGCTTTACTGTAGGCATAAATACAGTAAACCTACAACATTTTATATATATAAAAATATTCCGTTGGGTTGGGCCGAGCGGGCTAAAAATTGCCAGGCCCTCATGCCGGAGGGGAGACTCCATGGTGGCCAATTTTCAACTCGCTGCGACCCACCGAACCGGAGATAACAATATTGGGTTTTAAAACCTCATGTTACCCAAACCACATTTAAAACCCAGGGTAAGACCTTATACCGGGGGGAATACATTTTGTGCTGAAGCAGGGGAATGCATACAAATTATTACACATAATTACATTAACCCCTCGTCTCCTGGACAGTTGTAGGGGTTGCCAACTGGGGAGTAACCCTTTTATTACTGGGCTAGCAATCCCCCTGTCACAGGGGTGGGGGGCGCAGTGCAGCCCTAGGGCCCCTTCCCATAGAAGCTGTGAGGTCAGGATTGTGTGGGGGTGGAAGGGTATTTAAGGAGGGGGGGATCTTATCTCCCTCTTTCTGCAGACCTAGTGAAGTTCCTGCCCAGCTGCCCTGGACTTACCATTTTGTTGGGTGAGAGATGGGGAAGGTATTGGGGAAGATTGCTTAGTATTATTGCCTCTGCTGCTTGAAGGGGTTTGTGTGGTGGGAGAAGTATGGCATTGGTGGAGGGACTCAATCAGTATTGGCTCCTTGGTGTGGACCTCTTCATTGGAAGTGATGGGAAAGGCGGTGTCATTCGCGGCTTGGGCTGCTGGAATGGGAATGTCCTACGCTTAGTTTGTAATTATGTACCACGTGGCCTGGGCAGCTAGAGAGGATGTGGGTATGAGCCAGGGGTATTTCTGATGCTTTTCTGACGTGGGTACTAGCCGAGGGTATCCTTCAGGCTCATGTGATGTGAGTACTAGCCGTGGGTTTCCCTCAGGCTCTTGTTATGTGGGTACCAGCCGAGGGTTTCCCTCAGGCTCATGTGATGTGAGTACTAGCCGAGGGTATCCCTCAGGCTCATGTGATGTGAGTAACCTAGCTGAGGCCGTATGTGGGGCCCTCAGGCGCATGTGATGTGAGTACTAAGCAGGGTATCCCTCAGCTCATGTGATGTGGGTACCAGCGAGGGTATCCTTCAGGCTCGATGTGATGTGAGTACTAGCCGAGGGGTTTCCCTCATGGCTCATGTGATGTGGTACCACCGTGGTTTCCCTCAGGCTCCTAGTGTTATGTGAGTACTAGCCGTGGGTATCCCTCAGGCTCATGTGATGTGAGTACTAGCCGAGGGTATCCCTCAGGCTCATGTGATGTGAGTACTAGCCGTGGTATCCCTCAGGCTCATGTGATGTGATACTAGCCGTGGGTTTCCCTCAGGCTCTTGTGATGTGAGTACTGCCGGGGTATCCCAGGCTCATTGATGTGATACTAGCCGTGGGTTTCTCAGGCTCTTGTGATGTGAGTACTAGCGTGGGTTTCCCTCAGGCTCTTGTGATGTGGTACTAACCGAGGGTGTCCCTCAGGCTCATGTGATGTGGGTACCAGCCGAGGGTTTCCCTCAGGCTCATGTGATGTGAGTATAGCCGAGGGTTCCCTCAGGCTCTTGTGATTGGGTATCTAGCCCGAGGGTATCCTCAGCTCATGTGATGTGGGTACTACCGAGGGTATTCCGCCGGCTCATGTGATGTGGGTACCAGCCGTGGGTACCCTCAGGCTCATGTGATGTGAGTGGTACCCACCTGTGGTATCCCTCAGGCTCATTTGATGTGATGTGGGGACCAGCCGGGTATTCCTCAGCTATGTATGTGGGTACCAGCCTGGTCCCTCAGCTCATGTGATGTGATGTGGGTACCAGCCGAGTATCCCTCAGGCTCATGTGATGTGGTACTAGGCGAGGGTGTCCTTCAGCCTCAATTGTGATGTGAGTACTAGACGAGGGTGTCCCTCAGGCTCATGTTGATGTTAGTACTAGCCAGGGTATCCCTCAGGCCATGTGATGTGAGTACTAGAGCCGAGGGTATCCCTCAGGCTCATGTGATGTGAGTACTAGCCGAGGGTATCCCTCAGGCTCTTGTGATGTGAGTACTAGCCGAGGGTATCCCTCAGGCTCTTGTGATGTGAGTACTAGCCGAGGGTATCCTTCAGGCTCTAATGTGATGATGTGGGTAGTAAACGATTTCACCGGAGACCAGGGTTATTGTACATTTTTTTTTACCAGGATCATATATTGAGCAAAACGAGATAGTGAAATAAATTGAGATTTATTCCCAGAAATCGGCATACACACAATGGAACACAAAATACAGATGAAAAGACACACTTACTTTGGGACTGGGTTCAACAACTAGACTTTCCCAACTGCTGTGCACTCTAAAACAGAGTTTTTCTTTGCCCGTGACTTATCTCCAAGTGTCCTAGAACTAAAATCGGCTTGAAATCCCAACCGCAACCGCTACGATCCTATTGGAGAACTTGGTCTCAAAAAGCTGGACTTAGAATATTTTCCGGGCAGACTTTTCTGAAGCCGGTGCTGTGCTATTCACGCAAGACCACTTTCAAAAAGCCTGACCGCAGTTCTGGTGCTCAGAATCTCACCGGTGATTGGCTTAGGGGTTTCTTTTAGTATTTTGGAGTTCATTCACAAAATACTACAGCCAATCAGAGCGTGGGAACTTTCTCAACAGCCAATCAGAGCGATGCCGGTCTGGAAAGCCGGGTTAGCGGGGAATCTGAATCAGCCAAGGGACATGCGCAAGCTTGCCACCTTGGTCCCTTGCTATTCAGATGCCACCCACTGGGTCAGGCTCCTCCAAGTCCGGTAAGACAAATGACAGCCCAGATGACTGCCATTCACCCCCAGGACGTGGGTACTTGAGCCCTTCCCTGCTACCCAAATTGTCTTCACACCCCTGGAATCCTCTGGTGGCTTTCATCTCCGATGTCCAGCAGACTTATTGGCACCAAGTTGGTAGCCCTGGAAGCCTGTTTGAACATTGGTTCTTTAAGTCCCGGCTCATTTACTGTGCACAACAGTATATACTACATTCAACACAATGTTAAAATATATATACTTTTATATTTCCCAAGTGTCAGGATATGGGGAATAGAATAGAAAGCTGCATTTTATTTTCTACTAGTCTTTATTCCCCACACACTATTAAACAGACCCAGGCTGGACTCTAAGAGTCCCCTCGCAACCTTATACTTATGGGTGGAGCACCCAAGAACCCCTATACAAGTTCTGGGTTACCTGGGCATTAACTGGGTATCCTCCTTAACCTAGGAACCTCTCATAGTTACAGGGACACTTTGCATCCCTTTGCCCCATTTACCTTTCTGGGCTGAAGCAGGGAACCCTAGCAGTGCGTCGAGCAAGCCATTTCAAGGGGAGATATTGCTGGGACAATGTGCCTACAGGTATACAGGAATCAGACATAATTCCTGGGTAAATTTTTAGGGGAACCGACAACGCCAGATCCCGACTACCTAGGCACATTCTGACAACAATTTCTCTGCAAAACACCCCTTGAAACTCATACCCAACAATCCCTGCTCGCTGGCACGCCCGGAAACTCATACCCAACAATCCCTGCTTGCTGGCACGCCCGGAAACTCATACCCAACAATCCCTGCTTGCTGGCACGCCCGTAAACTCATACCCAACAATCCCTGCTTGTGGCACGCCCGAAAATCATACCCAACAATCCCTGCTCTGCTGGTACGCCGTAAACTCATACCCAAAAATCCCTGCTTGCTGGCACGCCGGAAATCAACAAATCCCTGCTTGCTGGCACGCCCGGAAACTCATACCAACAATCCCTGCTTTGCTGGCACGCCCGTAAACTCATACCCAAAAATCCCTGCTTGCTGGCACGCCCGAAACTCATACCCAACAATCCTGTCGCGGCACACCTGGAAGGCAAAAACACATAAATTCTTTATTTGCGCACATTACAGTTTATGCCTAAACAGTTACTGGGTTCAAGAGCTGACTTCTTGAACCAAACACACAGATCAGGGGTAACCATTCATGGGTGTGACCTTTATTGAGAGGCTGGTTACCCCTACCGTCACAGCTGAGGGTATCGCCTCAGGTTCTTATGTCATGATGTGTGTAGTAGCTGAGGGGATACCTCAGGCTCTATTGTAGTCTTTATTTATTAGCGCCGTTAATGTACATAGCGCTTCACAGTAGTAATACACGTGGTAATCAAATAAAAAAAAATAATATAAATAACAGGTCTGGGAAAAGTGCTTCAGACATAAACGTAACATTAAGGAAGAGGATGTTGGTATGTGCTGGGGTATCTGAGGCTCTTGTTATGTGATGATGTGGGTACTAGCCAAGGGTATCCTCCAGACTCTTTACGTGATGGGGTATGACCCTGGGTATCCCTCAGGCTATTATGTGATGGTGTGGGTACTAGTCGAAAATATCTCTTAAGCTCTAATGTGTGATGATGTGGGAACAAACCGGGGTATCCTGAGGCTCTTATGTGATTTGGGTAAGAGCTGGGGTATCCCTCATGCTCGTTATTGGGATGATGGAGTAACCTGATGGGTCCCTAGTTCTGATAATGGTTATATTTAATGTTAATTGTGAGACCAGACTATTACACCGGAATCACAGCGCACCAAAAAAGAATGAAGGAGGTAAATAAACTAGGTTTATTTGGCGTGTAGCCAACAGGAGCCACACAATGGACAATACAGACTCAATCGCCAAAACACCGGGTTATGGGGGATCTTGGCTCACTAGGTGCTGGAGCTGCCAACTATTTTGTTGCCAGTACCCCCTGTGAAGTCTCAACACACATCTACGCTGCAACACAGCCGTTAGATTATCCCAGTGACTGGCGTGGGGCTGGCACGCCCGGAAACTCATACCCAACAATCCCTGCTTGCTGGCACGCCCGGAAACTCATACCCAACAATCCCTGCTTGCTGGCACGCCCGGAAACTCATACCCAACAATCCCTGCTTCCTTACTTCTGCCTGTTAACCTAGGAACCTCTCTAGTTACAGGGACACTTTGCATCCCTTTGCCCCATTTACCTTTCTGGGCTGAAGCAGGGAACCCTAGCAGTGCGTCGAGCAAGCCATTTCAAGGGAGATATTGCTGGGACAGTGCCTACAGGTATACAGGAATCAGACATAATTCCTGGGTAAATTTTAGGGGAACCGACAACGCCAGATCCCGACTACCTAGGCACATTCTGAAACAATTTCTCTGCCAAAACACCCCTTGAAACATCATACCCAAAATCCCTGCTCGCTGGCACGCCCGGAAACTCATACCAACAATCTGCTTGCTGCACGCCGGAAACTCATACCAACAAACCTGCTTGCGGCACCCGCCGGACAAAAACTCATACCCAAAACATCCCTGCTTGCTGGCACGCCGGAAACTCATACCCACAATCCCTGCTTGCGGCACGCCGTAACAACTCATACCCAACAATCCCTGCTTGCTGGCACGCCCGGAACTCATACCCAACAATCCCTGCTTGCTGGCACGCCCGGAAACTCATACCCAACAATCCCTGCTCGCTGGCACACCTGGAAAGGCAAAAACACATAAATTCTTTATTTGCGCACATTACAGTTTATGCCTAAACAGTTACTGGGTTCAAGAGCTGACTTCTTGAACCCAAACACACAGATCAGGGGTAACCATTCATGGGTGTGACCTTTATTGAGAGGCTGGTTACCCCTACCGTCACAGCTGAGGGTATCGCTCAGGTTCTTATGTCATGATGTGTGTAGTAGCTGAGGGTATACCTCAGGCTCTTATTGTATGTCTTTATTTATATAGCGCCGTTAATGTACATAGCGCTTCACAGTAGTAATACACGTGGTAATCAAATAAATAACAAATAATATAAATAACAGGTCATGGGAATAAGTGCTTCAGACATAAACGTAACATTAAGGAAGAGGATGTTGGTATGTGCTGGGGGTATCCCTGAGGCTCTTGTTATGTGATGATGTGGGTACTAGCCAAGGGTATCCCTCAGACTCTTTTACGTGATGTGGGTATGACCCGAGGGTATCCCTCAGGCTATTATGTGATGGTGTGGGTACTAGTCGAAAATATCTCTTAAGCTCTAATGTGATGATGTGGGAACAAACCGAGGGTATCCCTGAGGCTCTTATGTGATTTGGGTAAGAGCTGAGGGTATCCCTCATGCTCGTTATTGGATGATGGAGTAACCTGACTGGGTCCCTAGTTTCTGATAATGGTTATATTTTAATGTTAATTTGTGAGACCAGACTATTACACCGGAATCACACGCACCAAAAAAGAATGAAGGAGTTAAATAAACTAGGTTTATTTTGGCTGTAGCCAACAGGAGCCACACAATGGACAATTACAGACTCAACTCGCCAAAACACAGGGTTATGGGGGAGATCTTGGCTCACTAGGTGCTGGACGCTGCCATATTTTGCTTACCCAGGATGTCTCCACAATACGTCCCCCTCAGATATCCCAGTGACTGGGGGTGATAGCCTCTCCGTTCTCCATTGATATTTCCCGCTAGTCTGGGACACGAGACTCGCTATGAAAGCTGTGCTGCTCTGATCGACGATGGCTTCCATACTTTCCCGGCCTCCATCTGAAACCGGTGAAAATAAGGCATCAAGTCTGCATACTAATCGGCAAAGAGATTGTCTTCGCTCAGCCACAATAGAAAAATAAAGTGGAAAGGGAAACAGGGGAAACTCTCGCTTCAGCCTAATTAACAAAGCAGTATATTAATAGCAAAGGTGCAATAGGGGATAAGAAATAGTGACAAAACAAACAAAAAGATTCCCCAATGAATGCACTCAAAATGATACAGTGGAGATAAATAAAGATAATTGTTTATTAAATATCATATAGTTAAAAAAATATTTTTTATTTTTTACAGAGGGATGTGGTAAAATGGTCCAATACCGCTCCCTTTGACACCCGAATAATAACTTCCAACTAGAATCCATGGGGAGGAAGAACCTAAGGAAACGCTAGTCTATGTGATGCCTAATAGTATGTAGGCTTAAATATTCAAAGATTAAATCCTGAGGAAATAGTAACTACAATAAATATCGCAATACTATTATCTAAAAACTGATAGGGTACTATAGTACCTAATACCAGTACTGAGTCCAGAAGGATATAATCGGAGAAGAAAGTATTTGCCAAAGTGGCAGACCTTTGATACAAGACTAGTGTATCATAATGGTACAAATGTATTACAACGTATGGTCACAAAGCGAACTCAACCCGGTGAGAGATAATCACCTACTTATATATACATAGCTCAACTCATAAATGAATGGAAAGCATCCTAAAGAGAAGGGATCCTAGAGGGGGCTAACAAAGTATGCAATAATAACGCCCAGAGGCACGGTTCAATGACCGCATCCAGTTATAGCCTCCTGTCTAAAATAAACAGTGTATAATAAACAATAGACTAGGATCACCGTGGATATAAAACAAGAAACAATCAGTATTTCTGTGCAGTCTGTAAAGCAACACGGGATGGCTTCAAAGTAGGTGATGAGCTATAAAGTACTTCATTCAATGTGTAGTCACAAGTAAGTACTGTTGACCCAAATGCTGGTATCAGATAAGTTCAGTAATTAAGTAATGCCCACAGCATGTATAATGTCCTGGGTCTGAACGCGTCAGAGTAATGAGGCCAGTAATTGGGAAACTGCAACAGTATTTGTGACTATTGCTGGTAACAAATGTTTCAAATAGCCAGAGTCCCCCTGTTAGTCCACACATGAATGTGGTAACAAAATAGTGTTCGGAGGGGGATACAGAGAAACAATCACCTTATCTGTGTGACGGTGTGGTATAGCTTCCCGTCCGGTGGATACACTTACTTTGCACACTGAAGTCGGAGCTGTACCTGTAACATGCAGGGACATTTGTTACCAGCAATAGTCACAAATACTGTTGCAGTTTCCCAACTACTGGCCTCATTACTCTAACGCCCAGGACATTATACATGCTGTGGGCATTACTTAATTACTGAACTTATCTGATACCAGCTTTTGGGTCAACAGTACTTACTTGTGACTACACATTGAATGAAGTACTTTATAGCTCATCACCTACTTTGAAGCCATCCCGTGTTGCTTTACAGACTGCACAGCAATACTGATTGTTTCTTGGTATATATCCATGGTGATCCTAGTCTATTGTTTATTATACACTGTTTATTTTAGACAGGAGGCTATAACTGGATGCGGTCATTGAACCGTGCCTCTGGGCGTTATTATTGCATACTTTGTTAGCCCCCTCTAGGATCCCTTCTCTTTAGGATGTTTTCCATTCATTTATGAGTTGAGCTATGTATATATAAGTAGGTGATTATCTCTCACCGGGTTGAGTTCGCTTTGTGACCATACGTTGTAATACATTTGTACCATTATGATACACTAGTCTTGTATCATAGGTCTGCCACTTCGGTATATACTTTTCTTCTCCGATTATATCCTTCTGGACTCAGTACTGGTATTAGGTACTATAGTACCCTATCAGTTTTTAGATAATAGTATTGCGATATTTATTGTAGTTACTATTTCCTCAGGATTTAATCTTTGTATATTTAAGCCTACATACTATTAGGCATCACATAGACTAGCGTTTCCTTAGGCTCTTCCTCCCCATGGGTTCTAGTTGGAAGTTATTATTGGGGTGTCAAAGGGAGCGGTATTGGACCATTTTACCACATCCCTCTGTAAAAAAATAAAAAATATTTTTTAACTATATGATATTTAATAAACAATTATCTTTATTTATCTCCACTGTATCCTTTTGAGTGCATTCATTGTGGAATCTTTTTGTTTGTTTTGTGATTCATCTACTTACACTGGCGACACACTTTATTGAAGTGTGGCCAGTTCCGCAAGCCGGGAGATTTCCCGGCTTGCAAGTGGCATCCCCTCGGCGTGCCGCGCGTCACCGATGCGCGGTCACGCGTCATCGGGTGCCTGCGCCCCCTGCACGCGCGTCCAGGGCTCCCCGAGGGAGCCCTGGTGTCCCGCGATGTGGGGGACGGCGGCAGGGGGTTCCGGCGGACCCGGAGAGGAGAGGGGGAAGCCGCGATCGGCGGGCCTCTCCTCCGCTGCTTCGGCGCGCGCCCGGCACCCTCCGGCGCGCGCCAGGTAACTGCTGCGGCCGAGAACGGGCAAATGCTCGAATAAACTCGGCCGCAGCAGTATCACTATTTGCACCTTATGATTTTCTACATTGCTATTTATTACTTTACTGTTATTGAAGCTGATGCGGGAGCTTTTCCCTTCTTCCCCTTTCCCCCCTTCTATGATAAGAATTAGTGGTGAGGGTATAAGGAAAGCACACCCTTTCACAAGCACTCAACGCAAAATGTGATATGATGATAAATTTTAAATCAATTTTTAATGATATTTAAATAAAATAAAAGTAAACACCTTAGTACAACTAAAGTATAAATGAGTGAGTAATTCACTGTGGTGATCAAACATATAAGACAAACACGCTATTTACAAAAATGTCAAAAACTGAAACCCATGGGAAATCAAATGGATAGATGTAAATTAAACTGATAGTATCCAAAACCTAAATAGGTCACAATTACTCATTGATAACCCTTGGGTACAGCACTAATTATAGTATTAAAAGAAACCTGTCTGTAGTAAGCAGGTCGCGTAGAGACTAGTACTGATAGTATATATAGTAGTGAATGACATGTATTTGTTCCACCAAAAGCCTGCAATATGTACAATAAATGGTAAAGTACCAAATGTGATTCCTATTACATATAGGCACACACCAAATGTGATGGCTATTACGTATAGGCACACACCAAATGTGATGGCTATTACATATAGGCACACACCAAAAGTGATTCCTATTACATATAGACACACCAAATGTGATTCCTATTACATATAGGCACACACCAAATGTGATAGCTATTACATATAGGCACACACCAAATGTGATGGCTATTACGTATAGGCACACACCAAATGTGATGGCTATTACATATAGGCACACACCAAATGTGATTCCTATTACATATAGGCACACACCAAATGTGATAGCTATTACATATAGGCACACACCAAATGTGATAGTATACATATAGGCACACACCAAATGTGATAGCTATTACATATATGGCACACACCAAATGCTGTATAGGAACATGATATATTACATATAGGCACACCCAATGTGATAGCTATTACATATAGGCACACCACCAAAGCGATAGCTATTACATATAGGCAACACCCCAATGTGATTCCTATTACATATAGACACACACCAAATGTGATACCTATTACATATAGGCACACACCAATGTGATGCTATTACATAGATCAAATGTATCTATAATAGGCACACACCAAATGTGATTCCTATTACATATAGACACACCAAATGTGATTAGCTATTACAATAGAACACCAAAGTGATTCTATACATATAGGCACACCAAAGTGTGATTATATTACATAGGCACACACACCAATGTGATAGCTATTACATATAGGCACACACCAATGTGATAGCTATTACATATAGGCACACCCCCAAATGTTAGTATTACCTATAGGCACAACCAAATGTGATAGCTCATTATGATGAGGCACACACCAAATGTGATTCCTATTACATATAGACACACCAAATGTGATAGCTATTACATATAGACACACCAAATGTGTTTAAAATGCCTAGAGGCACGAAACAAAGTTCGTATCAAATTATGGCCTTATGATGCAGATAAAATACTGTTATAAGTACTGTATCCACAGATAATAGCATACGCAATGAGCCCATGAGTCAATATTGCTCAGAGGCACGGATCTAGTCCGTATCAAATTATAGCCTGCTAAGTAAATGCATAGTGCTATTCGTCAATAGCTCACAAAAATCATATGCGGTAAGGAACAATTGTAACGCAGACAACCAGGGTATAAATAAATACAATAACAAACATCCAATAATTCAGCTAACGTCAACAGTGGCTGAAAATAATGTCGCATGAAGCAGTCAAACAACACTGTGAAAAAATGTGTCAAACTTAGTGACCTAACACATTGTTACTACCAGAACCGTAAGGTAGTATATAAAGTGTGTCTACTTGCGCAATGCATACATAATTCAATAGCAGCATCATAACCTGTCCAAGTGGCAACTGTGTGCAAAATGTTTATATCAGACCTGCAACCAGAGGCCGAGGGTGGTGACAATGCTTTAGGACAGCCCACAGGGGCGGGCTTAAGAAGAGTGGGAAATTCAAAGTGACCAATGAGAATCGAGCTGGCAGGGCTAGCGCCCAGACCTTGGTTCCCAGTTTCAGCCTGACGCCTCCCGCAGAGATTGGCGCCTCGCTGACTTTTGGAGTACGTGTTCTCCTGATACGGGTCTGCTCCCTCCCCCCCCCCTTCCCCAGTGTTCCCAAGCACCTCACTGTGCCCAGAACAAAGTATGGCACATTAACTCATTGTATGCCGGCCTGGCTGAGTGAAGTACCGGCTGACGACATACATACAGTTCAAATATCCATGGGGAATAAACAGTTGGGGGACAAAAGCATGTACTGGGCAGCCAGTTTGGCTACTTAAGATGGCCAGGATAATCTGTTACATACTGTAGGTCACCATCCTGATGTGTATGGGGCAACCAGTGAGCTTAACCTTTACTATTCATGCCCTGGTAGCCATGTCTGTTTTGGCTGCTGGTCTGCCTCCCTGACACCCAGGCTCTGGTATCGGTGCAGGCAGTGTCAGGACCAATCCAGCCCCCCCCCCCCCAACAGCAGCATCTCCCTTGAGTGACACTCACAGAGGTGGGCAGTCTAGGTGGACCAGTACTTATCAACAATTTTATATTTTTGGGATTCTCGATTGAGCATAACAAGGCGGGCAAAATAAATTGTCATTTATTTCCTTTATAGACAAACACACAACAACCTCAGAATACACTTAATAATCACTTACTGGGATGGGGAAGCGAAATAAATTGTCCATTAAACGAAAGATGAAGAAACAAAGTCTCTGGGTTACAATGCTTTGGTTAGGGCGCCAATTGCCTGCCGGATATTTCCATCAAATGTAAAAAGTTTGTTCTGATTCGTTGGGGTTCGTTCTGAGATCCGCAGCGCTAACTAATTCCTGAAGTAGGGGTACATTCTTGGTTACGATGTTTTAACCCCTTGCGCTCTGGAACTGCTGCCGCTGTACTTGGACGGGATTTTGAACCGCACTTGGATAAATCATGAATCACCCCGGGGATAGCTTGGCAGGCAGGTTTATAGGGTTTAAAGTCCTATCCCTAACATGCATGCCCAATCCCCTCTGTGGGAACATTTAGCCCACCAATCCCCGATTTGCCCGGAGTTTGCAGAACGGGCAAAAAAGGGCTTCCCGGTTTGCAAAGCGCATGTGTCAGCCTGACACCTAGGCAATTTAACATACCGGGTTCCATCCCTTACCTGGCGACTCTCAGTTAGCGGTTTGGTCACAAAGTGTGAATGGCCCATGCTGATTACCGGGATCTGGCACTCATCCCGGCCATTTTCACACTTTGAATCTCTGAGGCTTTTCAACCCTGGACTTCACTAGACTCAGTCTCCCACTTAGCAGGGGCTCTTTGAAGTACAGAGAGGAAAATACCCTCGGCTCATTCACACTTAGCATAGTATGTGCATGCTAAAGGATTTGTCCCGGGCTTACAGAAAGTTTTTCCCTTACTGTACATTTAAAGCTAACAGTGTAATACAGTTTAGTAAAACAATATGTTCTGCTTGTGCCACTGTAATGAACTTCATAAGTGAGTGCATGGTTTCTTTATTCTGAACTGCACTCCAAAAATTAGAGTGCTAGCCCACTCCATTCGCAATTTAGCTTACTTAATTGACATATCTCTAATGTGGTTTCCGTGGTTAGCCTTGTTCTCACGCCAATATACTTTCCCACTTTCAAGTTAAGACGCTAACAAGGCAAGGGATACATTTTTGACAGGATCCACTTCAGTTTAAACCGCAAATCACTTATTCAATTAACCTTGCGATTGCGAGGTCTAGTGCTTAGAAATGGATACCTATACTTCAAAGCGGCCCTCCCATACACAGCCACGGGTTTTCAATCAGCGCTTGGTTCAGCGCTTACAGTGCCATCTTGTGTCTGAAAAGCTAATGGCACCGTTTGTATTCATTCTTGTTACCACAGTCGGGGAATAGTCAGTCCTGACATTAGATGTTTCAACTCATAAGGTTGTCAATCTTCTGGCCAAATTTCCCAGATCTTATGGAATTTATCTACCTTTTGGCCAAGTTGTGCCGAAAGGCGTTCCATCACCCTGATTTCCCTGATTCTTCTCAATACTGTCTGTTTGGAGGGGGCATTGGTCTTTTTCCATGCCGCAGCAATCGAGCAACTGGCTGCTGTGAGGACATCGTTTATCATTTTACTCTCTTGTGGCTCTAGGCCCTCTATTGGCTTGGCTAAGATCATAGACAGCGGGTCCACCTCTATCTCCTCCCCCAGGAGTTCTCGTATCATTGTTTGCATCATGATCCAGAACCCCTGAATTTTGGGACAATTCCACCAGATATGAGCCATGTCTCCTCTCTGCCCGCATCCTCTCCAGCACAAATTTGAGGATCCAGGGAAAATCTGGCTCAACCTATTCGGGGTTAGGTACCAGTGGTATAAGATTTTATATATATTCTCTTTTATAGTGGTACAGAATGATGTTTTGGAGGCTGCTTCCCAAATATCCTCCCAGTCGTCTCTATCTAACTCTAAATTTAAATCTTCTGCCCATTTTAGCATATAGCTATGATTAGAGTGAGCTGCATTTCTCGCCAGGCCCAGATATACCTCCGAAATCAGTCATTTACAGTAATAACCTCTTCTGCATAGTCTCTCAAATTTTGTTAGGGCCGAATCTTTAGAGACTGTTTGTAGATAGTGTCGAATTTGTAAGAAGCCAAATACTGGTAGGTTTGTTGTTAGGTATTTTTTCTCTAAATCTGGAAGTGGTAAAATCTTGTCTTTAGATACAAAGTCATCGGCTATTACCATCTTTAGCTCTTTGAATTTACTAAGTCCTTTTGGGAGACAGCCTGGAAGAAACTCGGGATTGCCAAAAATAGGGGCCATTAATGTAGGGGATGATGTCAGATCATATTTCCCCTTATTTCTAGCCCATATTTTCCATGTACATCATTGCTCCCAGTTTTAATTTTTCCACGAAGGTCTCTCTTCCTCCCTCAGCCCAGAGAGCGGCCGGGAGAGAGAGAGGACTCTCATAGGTAGACTCAATCAAAAGCCAATAACTTGTGGTTGGATCGTTGTTCCACATTATTACTTGTTTTAGTTGGGCCGCCAGATAGTATTTGGTGATATCCGGGACTCCCAAGCCTCTGCTTTCTTTTGGAGCTAGCAAAATTGATCTAGCAACCCTTGGTCTTTTGTTTTTCCAGATAAATTGGAAAATTCTATTTTGGATATTTTTGAGTTCAGAAAGTGGGATATCTATTGGTAGAGTCTGGAAATAATATAGGAGTCTTGGCAGAATATTCATTTTAACTGTAGCTATTCTTCCTAGCCAAGATATCTGATATTCGTTCAAGCTCTGGAGGTCTATTTTTACCTTTTCAAAAAGGGGGGGCAGTTATATTGGTATAGGGATTTATAGTCATTTGCTATCTGTATTCCCAGATATTTAATCTTTGTCGAGCTCCATTTGTAGTTGAAGTTTGCTTGTAGCAGCTTAACTTCGGGTATTGGTAGGGATAAATTCAATGCCTCTGATTTGTCCGTATTAATTTTATATCCCGAAATTTTACTGAATTGATCTAGTTGGGAATGTAGGTTCGGGAGGGAAGTCAAGGGGTTGGCTAGAGTTAGGATAATATCGTCGGCAAAAAGGGATATTTTGTAGTTTGTCTCTCCAATTTAAATTCCTTTAATATTCTTTTCATCTCTGATTGTAGTTGCCAGCGGTTCTATGGAGAGGGCGAATAGAAGCGGAGACAGGGGGCATCCCTGTCGGGTACCATTAATTATTTTCATGGGATTTGAGTCTCCTCCTGGGAGTTTCACGACAGCTGTGGGAGTTTTGTAGAGAGCCCTGATCCCCTGTAGGTACTGGCCCCTAAATCCGAATTATTTAACCAGCGTTTGATCTAAAAAGTCCCATCTTATCCTGTCGAATGCTTTTTCAGCATCTAGACTTAGCAGGATAGCCTTCGTGTTGGAGAGGTGTACATGGTCTATGAGATTTATAATTTTTCTAGTATTATCGGAGGCTTGTCTTCCTGAGACAAACCCGACTTGGTCTATATGGATTAAACTGGGTAGTATTGGGGTAAGTCTGTTTGCTAAAATTTTGCTGAAAAGTTTTAAGTCTGAATTGAGGAGGGCTATGGGGCGATAGTAACCACACTGTAGTGGATCTCTCCCTTCCTTGTGTATAATTGCTAGATTTGCTTTGGACATTGATGTCGGAATGGCCGCTCCCTCTAGAAACAAATTAAATACATCCAGCATATATGGGGATAACACCATCTTAAATTTTTGATAGTACTGATTTGAGAATCCATCCGGGACCGGCGTTTTGCTAGCTTTCAGTTGAGCAATGGCTTCTAATAATTCTTCCTGTGTTATATCTTTGTTCAGTTCTAGAATATTCTCTTCCGTTAATTCTGGAAGTTTACATTTCTCCAAGTACCCGGAGATAGCTTCTGATCCAGAGGATCGATCCTTTGGGAAATTTAGGTTATACAGATTAGAGTAGAAGTCAGAGAATTCCTTTGCTATTTGCTTCTCATTGTATGTTTTTTCTCCTGACCTAGTTTGGATTTGCTGTGATTTGCGATTTTATTCTCAGACCTCTAAGTTTGGACGCTAATAGACGGTCGGCTTTATTGCCTTTATCGTAGTATTTAGACTTTAAGATAAACCTGAAACAATGTGATATAGTATAGGACAAGACATTGGCATGAGGGAAATTAATAGTTAGGCTTATCATAGAGGCTAGTTATTTCTGGACCCCCTGAACGACTAAAATTTATTTATTTTCCTTTCTTTTCCTTCTAGTTCTTTCTCCCTTGAATTCCCAGTATTATCATCTTTTCTTTTTTTAATTCGCCACAAGGTGGCGCCAGAGGATTCGCATTAAACAACATTTAGAACAGATTTTGACAATTGCAGCGATTTGTTCCTGAGGTTTTCATTTGGGACATTTGCCAAAATCAAAACATACTCTGCTACAGAGAGCTATCTACCTATCTAAAACTGTTAACTTAGCTTAAACAACCCAGGCTCTAGAATCAGCCTCCCCTCACCCCTCAAAGTCGGGTCCCCCCACCTCCCAACCATCACCCCCCCACATTATAGTTCCTGCGCTTCTTTCTCAGGAGATCACCGTTCACCGGGTGTAGGGGAACAGCCCCCCCGAGTCCGACTCCAGCAGGATCTCCCCCCACCACAGACAGGCCATGGTGCGTGCGGTTTCGCCACATAGCTAGAGATGCCAATGCGGTTAAGAACTCGGATTCATCCGGTGGGGACGGGGAGGGAGGGAGCCAGGGGGGGGGGGGGGCGCAGGGGGCAACGAACTGTATGGTGGACCCAGCGAACATTATGTCTCGCATGGAAAGGCGCGCGGGAGGGGGCAGCGGAGTAGGCCGAAGGGTTTGCGTCAACGCTGACGTGTAGGGTGAGTGCCCCCTTAGACTTGGGGGTAGCATCCCCTCATATCTCCCCAAGCGGTGTTTCGACCTTGGGTATCCAGGGGGTCCCTCGAGACAGCAGGGGGGGCCGTGGCGGATATCAGATCCCAGGGAGGGAGTATTATGTCCAGCCCAGGTACTTGGGCTGGATAGCCAAAGCAGCCGTTTTCTTCCTTTCATCTAGGGGGTGTGGAAGCATACCTCTATCGCGCTTGTTCCACAGGTAGGGGCGCGAAGGGACCTGTTGTCGACTGGGGAACTTTCTTCACTCTTCATGAGTTGGAGCTCTGCGCGAGGCCAGTCTTCGTGAGGCTCGCAGTGTTTTTGCGGGGGGGTTGGCTGTCCCGCTCTTCCTCGACCTCAGCTGCAGCGTTGCCGCCGGCGTGGTGCAGTCCCAATCCTCTCAGGAAGCGGGGGCCATCTTCAGGGTAAGATACCGTGTGAAACTTCCCCCCTTCGTGTGCCACCAATTTGAAGGGAAACCCCCACCTGTATTGTACTTTGCATTCTCGCAGGTTTCGCGTTATGGGGTTCAGCTCCCTGCGCCTGTCTATTGTTGCCTTCGACAGGCCGCTGTATATTTCAAGGTGGGAGTTGTGGAATAGGATCTCTGCTATCAGTAGATATTCTTTCTTTAATTGAGTACGAATGGAACCTTATGATCACATCTCTGGCTCTCTTGGGGTCAGAGGATTTGGGACCCAAGGACCTATGTGCTCGGTCCATTTCTATTTCCTCAGGTTTGAGCTCAGGGATCAAGTGGGAAAAGAGATCGAGCAGGTAAGGTCGCAGCAGGGTTGTATCCACTGACTCGGGTATATACCGCACTCTGAGATTCTGGCGGCGGTCTCTACTTTCTTGCTCTTCTGCGTTTTCTTTTAATGCTCGGATTTCGTAGTTCAGGCGATTTATTTCATCTTCAGCAGAGGAATAAGTTTGTTCGATTTCCTCTACTTTCTTTTGAATTGAGTCTGTTCTTTTGGCTAGGGTGTCCATGTCTTCCTGAGGGTGGTTATAGCTCTGGAAAGGTCCTCTTGGAAACCCTGCCTCATTTGGGTGAATAGCCCCTCTAGATAGTCCTTTGTTATTCCCGGACAGATCTTCCCTGACTGAGCAGAGAGGTTAGCCGATCCTTCAGTCGAGCACGCCGGGCCGCCATCTTGGGTGGTCCCGCAGCTCTCCGTGGGGTTCAGTTGCGGCATGAAGAAGCTAGTAATGCTTTGCTGGGAGGGTTTCTTCAGCTTACTGCTCATCCCCTGTGAGAACCTTGTCCTCACCGAAACTTTAGAGACACTTTTCTATTGTTTGGTAGATGTTATATCAGTTTATTCATCGGAAGGCTCTGGAGCGATCTCCTTAGGCGTCCATGCACCGTGAAATCACCGGAAGTCTCCCTATAATGCCTTTATTAATGGCCTGATTAACCCTTTCATCGCCACATGGGCTAAGGCCTGTGTTCTGCCCAATAAGGAGCTCATACCTTGGACCTTCCCCTAGATACTTAACTAGGCTGCACGTGTAAATTTAGGCAGTTGTCTCTCCCTCTTGAGAGAGACAGGTATCACACAGAGGTTTCTTTGCACGGAGATGAGGAGGAGCGCAGGAAAATACCGTGGTATATAGAAAAGAAAAAATATATAGTCAGACTGCAATTACTGCTTAGATTCTTAATGTATCAACAAGAATGAAACTCACAAAAATCGCTGTAAATTGTCACATGTCAGAGATCCTTCTCTCTCTGACTGGAGCCCTTTAAACCTCAGATATCAGGACATCCCTCAGTGGATGGATGCGGTATGTAAATAAAGGAAAACCACAATAGTGCATACTGTTTGAACTAAATGTGTTCGTCCATACCGCATCCACCCACTGAGGGATGTCCTGATATCTGAGGTTTAAAGGGCTCCAGTCAGAGAGAGAAGGATCTCTGACATGTGACAATTTACAGCGATTTTTGTGAGTTTCATTCTTGTTGATACATTAAGAATCTAAGCAGTAATTGCAGTCTGACTATATATATATATATTTTCTTTTCTATATACCACGGTATTTTCCTGCGCTCCTCCTCATCTCCAAGCAAAGAAAACTCCATATCCTGGGACTTGGAACTGTCCCACCAGAGGAAGTTGAGCTGCGATTTACACTTTTTATTTGTAATTCACTATTTTGGTGTAAGGTGTAATTGTGTATATTCTGTGTTTCACTTATAACACTATTGTACTTATTATCACTTGGGAAGCGCCCAGTCCATCCACTCCCCCCTCCCCCCACTATCACATCACACAGAGGTGTATCAGGGCTCTGACACCTTCTGTCCCTTGTCCTCCAGGAGTGGGTGTGAATACCATGCCTCTGACTCTAATAGGGAGTCAGGGAAGAGCAAGGACTGCCCGTGGTGCCCATGGCCAGGGGTGGGAGTCCAGGGACCATCTGGAAGCTGGAGGCCTTCTGTGTGCAGGTTTCCAGTGTTGCCGTATTGCCGTATTGCCGTATTGCCGTATTGCTGTATGCAGATAGAAAGAATCAAAGAAGTTGCTGTTTATAAAATATACTCCTGCCTTGTGAGTGCAATCTATCCGGGGAGTAGTGCGAGTTCCCCTGCAGGGATTGCCTTCACATCCCTGGAGCCTGCAAGAGGTGGAGGCGCTGACACCAATGAGATAAAGAACTATCATCTACCCCAGAATCCTGTCCTGATGTCCCCACGACCACCGGCAGACAACTCGGTATCCTGTAAGCCAGCAGGTCAGCACTACACACCCGGCCGCAGGGCAGACCCCACAGAGGGTGGGGAAACATGGCTACAACCCTACAACCGGTTTATCCTCCCAATGTTTTTTTCGGTGGATTGGGAGGGGATTTGCCTGAGGCGCATGGGTAAGTCACGCTGCAGTCTCGTGATACAAGAACTTTGCTTGTGAACCTGTAAAAGAAAAACGCTGTACAAACGTTGTATTTACTATGTGTTAATTATCCATGTATCTCTATCACGAAGGAAAGCCCGGAATACACCAGTTAATATAAGTACCAAAATCCGCTACATAAGTGTACTGTATATAGTGTACTGTATATAGTGTACATAAACTGACAGTGCTAGGGAATGTAACTATAATGAAACGAATAAGAGAAAAGAAACCCTATAAAGCACTCTGGTATACTGAAAAAGTAACAACATGTATTCATTCACATCACAAGGGAAAAAAAACACTCAAAAACTCATACAAAGCAATCCTGCAATCCTCAATATCACATATAATGTGACTGGCACCTAAATAAGTGTAGAGTCAAAAAATGCTGCCAAAGATCTTGCCATTTAATAAACACACATGAGTACCACGTGTATAACAGGGTGTAGAGGCGAACAATCAGCCTCACACCTCTGGGACCGGCCGTCTAATATACATGTAACCCATATTCCCCCCCCCCCCAATCGCAGATAGGGTGCAGGTGAGGGGATCTATATGTATTACCCAGCGTGGTGCTTTACCTGTTAGGCTCACAGGAGGCCTAAGCCTCCGCCACGGAGAGCCGGGGGCACGTGTAATAATAGGAGTAACCTCGTACTCGGTGCAGCGCCTCCACCTGCGATGGCTCCCACCAGAGGGGGAGTGGTTCCTCGCAGGACAATATATATGTATATATCACTACACACACAGCATGTAAAACAACCAATGACTATACTAGCGCCAACGTACTTATGCATATGATCAACAGGTGTCCCTCTCTAGAGGAGACACTAACTACTGTGTCTCGCAGGACGCTCCCACCTCCACCGGGTGATCCCACCCCGTGTCCAGTAACCCCACACAATATGTCCCGCACCCTTCAAGTGAGATGATATATGTGACTGCACAGCCACTGGTTCCGTATGAATGTAATATAGGATCGTTGGTGCACTTGGTGATGGTTACCTGCTGAGCACTCCAGTGCCCGGACCTGCCCAGGGAACTTCGCAAAGGATCCAATGGCGGCAGAATACAGGAACTACCGTCCGGGGCGATCCCACCCGGATGGCTGCTGCAGCGACAATGAAGGTCTGAGCCCAAACCTCTGGATGGACGCGCAGCGTCCGCTGTGTCCCTAACTGGCACTGGATAGTAAGGGGCAGGGTCCCTAACCTGGGGCCTCTCCCTGACACAACTCACACTACTGGGTGGCTCAGGGCTATCTGGGGCCTCGGGGGCTGCTGGCCTAGTGCAGGGAGTCACTGACTCCTGCACCCTACATCCTTCCCCTAGCTGCTCCTGGCGCCAACTGCCTCTTTCCTCCAAACCCCGCGAAATGTATCTATTCCTGCAGGGCAATCCTCCAGCCCTATTGGCCACTCTGAGGCACCTGGTGCCTTCCACCCATAGCCTCCTGGGAATTGTAGTCCCGTGGAGGCTATTCCTATATTGGG